>JAJQKJ010000344.1:0-184806 GCA_029574335.1 Rana kukunoris
TTTAGGTAAAAAAATGTACCTTTACAATCCCTTCTGATTTAAACCCCTGCCAGGTTTTTATTGCTGTCTGTATTCTCGTTGGGGAGAATAAAACTTAAAGATCTGTCCAGGTGATCATTGAAGTGATGACCAGCGAAGAGATGGGAAATTCAAAGTTTCTTGTCTAAAATGTCTAACAGGAGTCAGTTTAGGGGATTCATACTTCCTGTAATATAATTTCTAACTCCCCCCCCCCCCCCCAATCAAATTTGACTATAGATACACTTTAAAGGATGAACATGAAAAATGCATGGGATATCTACAGCTGTAAACATGTTTTAAATATGAAAAGTATTGTCCATGCGATCTATCCACAGAATAAGTGTGAAAAATATAGCATGATGCTTTGCATTTTAATAAGGAAGTTATATCTATTTTTATTCATTGCTTTTTGGGGACTTGAACCTATTCATGTGCAATTTAATGCAATTTGATGCAATTTAATGCTCCATCTGTTCGTTGCAGAAGTGCAAAAGTCTGTTCAAAATATGTCTTATTACGTGTTCATTATTTTTGAATCTCTTTTCTCTGTTCCTTGACTACATTTGTTTCTTTTCTAAATAACTCCATTCTGTAATTTATTAGTTTTTTTTTTTCTACTTGGAATTTATAAGCAAGAACAAAGAATGCAAATGATATTACACAGTAGAACACAATGGAGGAATGGCAATGAAAATATTCAGTATACCAGGTTAAGTCCTATTATCAATTCCGAGTAAAGGTTTGTAGTTTATAAATTAATTATAAGCACAATCTAATTTTAATTCCCATATGACAAACATTTTAAGAAAAAGTACAATTGCAACCAAGTAGGAAGCTAAAGTATGTGTCGATACATTTTGAAATGCTTGTTAGTTTTGTTTTTAAAATGTTGCAGCTAGAACAATATAACAAACAAAAAAAAAACACGTATACCTAAATGCAAAACTTTCTTTAGATCAAACAATCCAAACATATGAACTGTGCTCTCACAATCCCCACAAAAGGATTATAGTGTCATCAGAACATACATTTACATGTAACTGAAACGTCCATAAGACAGTCCAATTAAAATGCTCAGTACAAAAACTCCAAACGTGGTAAAGGTGACGCCAAAAGAAAATAGTGTTCTTCCTCTCCACCAAATAATTAAACAGCACATTCACAGAGATTTATCAGGGGTCCGATGACGTTGCTGAGGAAACGCATTGGGCGGGGACTTTCCACGACATATCACTTCCGGTATTTGGAGCGCAGGTGAAACACAAACCAGCGTTTTTTAGTTTCTTTTTCAATGCCTGAGCATTTCTAATTGATGTAAGTGCAGTTTTAATATTTTATACAATAAACTGAATGTATTACACTTTGAGAGTCTGCTCTATCTTTCTCTTCATGTCACAGAGATATTTGTAGATTCTCTTAAAGGCACAGGAGTGCCAATTAGTGTATGCTGGTATCCATTTGTCCAAAAGTATGGGATTCTATGTTGGAGGGAACAGAGAACTGAACTCAACGCCCCAGGGTGAGAGGCTGCCAGCTGTGGCTATATAAAGTGATTTGTGACTTCCTGTGGGTATAAGGGGTCAAACAATCTCTGGTGAGTGTGCTGTGCACTTATCTGGTAGAGAGAAATAGCAAGAATTTCTTATGGTGACACCTTTACCACATTTGGAGTTTTTGCACTAGAGCACTTTAATTCGACTTTCTTATGGACATTTCAGTTACATGTATGTATGTTCCGATGACACTATAATAATTTCTTTGAACTTGTGAGAGAGAGCGTGGTTCATCTTTTTTGCTGTTTAACCTCCAGATTTAACTTTAAAGTGGTTGTAAACCCCAGTCAAGCACATATATCTGTAGTGTTTACCGATCTCTCTCCAATGCTCTAAGTGTTGTTTCTCTCTGGTGATTCGTTCTTCTGTTATCAGCTGAGTCACTTCTGAGAAGTTTCCTGACACATGAGACAAAAAATTTGTGTTGGGAGGGAGGGGGAGAGAGCTCAGAACAGAGCTTGTCTATTCACAACACAGTTCTGCTGTGTGTGAAGGGAAGTGTGTTTCTTTTCTCCAATGAACTCTCACACAGTGTAACTGAAGTCTCTCCACCCTCTGCTTTATGCTGAGACAGATGAAGAAAGATTTTTAACACAATCTATACTTCTGAAAGGGTTGTAGAGAGGGGAAGACTGCAGATAAACTAATAAAAACCTATATATGAGGATTTTTTTCATCTCTGTTTATCACCTGAGGCTGTTCACTTTACTCAGTATAAGCAAAAGTTTACATCCACTCTTATGATGAGCACCTCTCAATCCATACACATTTCATTATCGTATTTTAAGTTTATTTTGATAGTTCACCTCTTTACTTTTATTTGTGCAGGTTTATTTTATTTAATTATTGGGTTTGCATGGGTGTGGGGATTTTGCTGTAAACTTTTTTTTAGGTCTGGACAGAGGAAAAGAATATTAGTTGCTGCCTGTGCCCCCATTAGAGATATTCACTTTCTCTATTTGTTAACCATTATTATTGAAAGTGAAAGTAAATGAAAATCCAAAATATTGGGTTGTCCGCAGAAAATAATAGAGATGAAATCTTCAAATGGGGACACTAGTTCTGGTAACCTGGGGGGTCCCAGGGGATTTCCTTCATTTGTAGGAAGTGAAGGTAAATCTCCCCAATGGAACACATAGGGCAAAAAAAACTGACAGTGGTCAACTTTGCCTATAGTTCTGCTTTAAAGAGTTGTTACCCTAAGAAAAAAAATGATCCTGTTCCTTTAAAGTATGTTATACAGTGCCCCCTGTATAACCTACAAAAACCTGTCTGATCCTGCTTGGTTCTGCCCTCCCCGATGTAAACTAACCATGGTTTATCATGACTGCTGAGCCCTGACACCGTGGTCAGTTTACATGCCTCCATCATTTTCAGCTCTGCTCTCTCCCATCCTTTCCCCCTCCCTCCCTGCCTGTCAGCTCTTACAAATGCCTGCCCCTCCCCTCCTGCTAAAAATTACTCAAACTTCTCTGTTTGCTAATGACATGTGTCCCAGTGTCTGTGCTTAAAAAATAAAATGCTGTTCTGTACCTGATTTCAGAGCGCTACTCTCATGTGAACAGCTTCTCAGCTCTCTCTCCTTCTCTCCTCCCAACTGACATCAGTGGGGGATTATCGGCCCCTCCCACTGTAGCTGTCAGATCAGGGGAAGTGAGAGGCGGCCGGACACCGTGAGCAACGAGTTGTGCTCTAAAATCAGGTATAGAACAGAATTTTATTTATAAAGCAAAGACACTTGGACACTTGTCAATAGCAAACAGAGAAGTTTGTGTAAAAATAAACAACCACTTTAAGTATCACAATTGAATATAATCCTTTATGTTTATTCTTCATTTCCAGTATAGCTTATCTGGAGATATTTCAATTTCATAGTCTAATTAAAAAGCAATAACCATTTATAGACCCAAAACAGCAGTCCATATAATGGCTGACTTGTAATACTATTAAATTAAGAACCTCGTATCATGTCAATAAATCAAGCAACTGGTCCCTCAGGCACATGAGGAACAATCTGTGAAAATGTTTTATGGATGTGGGAATATCCAATAGGACACATGTGTTTGCCATGGATACAACTGTTACAACTGGAAAACTGTCATATTGTTTGAACATGAAACATCTGTTGGCAGGTTGAAAATGTGTACAGTTTAGTTAGCCAGCAGCTGGCCCAGGCTGAGGAAAGGGTTAATTGATTTTAGCTCAGTTCCCGAACTTTGATCCTAGCTGACCCACCTGTGCTTTATAAAGGGGACAGCTAGGGTCCAGTGAGTGAGAACGTAGGCACTTGTGGGTCTAGGAGTTACAGCCTCATTTGTGAGTGCAATCGTGGCGCTGCTTAAGAAGAAACCAGAATTGCAGAGGACATCCAAACCATGGACAATGCCATTATGGACTCTCAACTCAAAGAGGCATGCCTGGGCCCCTACATTATTGTAGTAAGGATTAGGGAAAGGGTGTTGCTTATATTAAACTGTATGCGGTATCATGCTCAGTAAAGTTACATTAACCATTCTGAGCCTAGTTAGAAGTTATTCAAATGGGTGCATGATTGTTTTGGCATATCAAAAGAACTTTGGTTTGTAAATGCACTACAGGATATGGAGTAACACCGTTACAAAAGGATTAATTCAGCAAGACACAAAGAGGAGTGTAGGTACTATGGGAGGCCAAGTAAGGAACAAGCTACCAGTTAAGTGTGGTACTTGGTAAGGTGACAGGTCCTCTGGAAGTGAAGAGGTCGATGTTCTGGCTCTCTCCCTAGCATTTGGTATCCAATAGCAATGGGATCCAATTGCTTTACGGAGAGCTATGGTCTAGTTACGAGGTACGCTGAAGGAAGTAGTTAAAGAGCACGTATATGGGCTCGGCAGGACTCCATTCTGTTACTGGGAGTGAGGTAACAGAGGCATGCTGAACTGTTGGAGTGGGCACAGGCACAGAACATCCCTTCTAATGCAAACATACAAGTTACAGTGTTTAGTGACATGGGACAAGTCGCTTTTCAGAGGGACTCTGCACTTTAGTACTGCACACAGTGAAAGCTCATCTCTAAGTCAGGAAACTGCCTGTATGTTTGATTCTTTACATAATTGCAGTCCCCGCTTGGTCCCAGACATTGTAGATCACGCTCTGTGGGAAAAGTATCCCCAGGTGCAAGGGCACAGATGACCCTGCCCACATGTTGGTTGGTGATTCACTACATCAAACCTTTTTTTTAAGTGACAAATAATGAGTTACTGCTCACAGTCCTCTTTGATTCATTTATCATGTGAGTAGGGTTACCCATTAGGTAACCACAATCTGTGGATTGATATTTCTAGGAGTGAGCCTCAATGCCAAGCAAACATTAGCCTGCATGTTTGACAGCTTTAATTTTTAAAACTAAAAGTTTAAAAAAGTAAACTGTTTTTTTTTTTGTCTATTTGTCAGCCTATATTAGAAAATAACAGAGCATTGTTCTTATTAAAATAGTGTACAAAATAAAAGCTTTATATGTCCTTTAGGGCCTATACACATCTGTCATCTATTGCAGTGTGATAAAACACATTTTGTCACGTATTCACATGCATTGCATTAAGGCGTTGTCAGCTGGGAATTTGTGAACAGGTAGGAGCTGAAGAGGACGCATGTCAATTTTGTGACACCCATCTTCAGATCCCTAATGACTTTATGTGTGGCCGAATCTAAATGGGCTTGTGTCTTTTTACATCAGGCTACCTCTGATCTGTCAATTTGGGGTCTGGAAAAACAAAAAAGGAAAGCAGTCCTTTTCCTTTTATTTTTCCAGACCTAAACAGATTCAGACATGAGTCTGTATACATCAGCCTGCTCATAGTGCTGCATGGAGCTTCCAACAGGTCCAACTGAAAAATTGACAGGTGGACCTGCTCAAAAAAGCCTCATGGCCACGTACAGTACACACAATCCGAATATCGTACGAAAAATGACGTCCGAGTTAGAATCGTTTGATAATCGGATCGTAAGTACAGGGCTTTCCGTGAGCCGATCATGACAGTTCATCCGATATTATTTTATCGGACATGCACGAAAATATTCTTCGTACGATACCTAATCGTATGATTTTCGTTTAGTCAGTACAGTTGTCGTCGGAAAAAAAAACAACACAAATACATAACAACACATGACATCACTTCCGATTTTTTTTTTCTGTCGTAGGAGAATTTCCGTGACTTTAGTAACCTATTCAACTTCTACTTGCGACTAGTAAATGAAAAAAGTCGGACGATCTGCCAATACAGCACACCACAATACTGGTACTGCTAAATTTGTTAGCATTTATGTATCAATAACCTGGCCATGAAGGGGTTAATTTAAAACCTAACTTTCCTTTTTGCACTGCCACTGCTTCAGGTTACTATAATCTGTATTAATTTAGACTTGGAATACCTGACAGATGCAGTCTGAGTGGTCCTAGAAACCACCAACATTTGAATAAAAATGCAATAAAACAAATAATGATAAAAAAAGGGGAAAACATGTAATTAAATATAACTGGGAACATAAAGAGCACCTACACTATGTCCTAGAACGTAAACATTATAATATGAGAGCCTAAATACAATATCTGATTGATAGACACACATCTTTTAAAAAACGTTACTAAGGATTTAAATGAAATAAATACATTCTAATAAACATACATTTGTGAATAGTATGGGTGCTAAGATATCATTTACCACAACTGTAAACATCTTTGGTTGTAACAAACAAAAAAAAATCTGCTGGTATACGGATGCCGTTAATCAGCTAAATATAATATAAAGACCTATTTCACGTTAATACAAAGTATAACAAACATACATATACTTACATACGTTATCTCATGACAGCATTGCGTGCCTCTAGTACTCTACTATATAAATTCTAGCCCAGATGTGTTACATTTTGAAATGAGCTTTCTGTCCTGTCCTGACCCATACATGCCCTGACATGTTATAGCTGAGAGCAGTTAGCCTGCCTCCCTTTTGACATCACACATTTACTGTCTTCAGTTGCTGTTCATTTTCTATGGGATATACGCACAAAGCTAGATTCACCATTAAAATCGTTACAAACCCTTTAGTGCATGTGTGCGCACATAAACTTTGTTGTACAATACAATGTGCGCTAAATCACCAATGTGCGTCAATGCATACCAATGTGCTCTTTCATGCATCTTCTCCATTTACTTCAATGCTGTGCACATGTACCTATAAAAAGGAGAGGCATGATTACGGCCGAACATGTCCACAGAATTCTCCAAGATGCCAGCTGCTGTTCTCCAAACATATATATAGATTAGATATATCCCGTTTACACATAGAAGCTTATTAGACAAGGCAGTGCAGTGAGCAAGGATCATGTTCAAAGTGTAATAACCTGTAGTAGCCAATCAGACTTCAGTTTACTTGCACCTGATTTCTGCCTGCATGCCCTTTACTACTGGGGAAGGGTTGCTTTGAAAGTGATCTCCCCACAAAATACCATTTCCAAAGAACCAATGTATGATGTTGGCAGGCACAAGTATACTATGGGGGCTGATTTACTATTGAAGCTGCGCTGCGCCGGTACATGCCTTAATTAGTGCGCTGGGTGAAGCCTTAATTAGGCGCATGAACCGGCGTAGCACAGCAGCGCGATGCAATTGATAAGTAAAGCCGCCGCCGAACTCCCTGTTAAAGTCTATGGGGGAAATCTTAATTGTGAATTTTAAAGGCTAATCTGCAAGTTTTGTCCTAAAAAGTGTTTGGGGACCTCAGTCCTGCCCCAGGGGACATGTACCAATGCTTTTTTTATTTTTAAAACGGCCGTTTTTTCGGGAGCAGTGATTTTAATAATGCTAAAAGTGCAATAATAAAAGTGTAATTTTTCTTTAAATTTCGTACCATGGGGGGCTCTAATGTCAGCATGTGAAAAAGCGCATGTTTCCCGTAGTTAGAACTGTCTCTGCACAAAATGACATTCTCCAAAGCAAAAAAGCCATTTAAAACTGACTCGCGGCTATAATGAATTGTCGGCTCCCGGCAATTGCAGGAGAATTCATTCATAAAAAAAACGAAAAAAAAAAGCGTGGGGGTCCCCCCAAATTCAATAACCAGACCCTTTAGGTCTGGTATGGATATTAAGGGGAACCCCGCCGTCAATTTAAAAGCTTGTGCGCGGCTTCTTCTTTGCCGCAGTCGCCGCTTCCAATTGAATTGCCCGCCCTCTGACATGTGACCACGCCCTGACCTTCTGACGCACTTGCAGCACACTCCTAAGAGCTTGCCCGTGGCGTCAGAGGGGGGCGTTGTCCGGCAGACAGCGGGGATTTCAATTGGAAGCGGCGGCTCCGGCGAAGAAGAACAAGAAGAAGAAGATGTGGACGAGAAGGACAGCGGAAGGAGCAGAAGATGGAAGAACATTCCGGTCAAGATGCGGGAATAGAAGACCCAAGACAGAAGCAGAGGAAGAAGAAGAGACGGAGGAAGAAACCCGAAGGAAAGAAGAAAAGAAGAAGAAAGAAGATAATAAAGGACTTGTCAAAAACCGGCTCTTGTCGTTTTTAACCCTTTACATTATTTTTTTGGTGAAATGGTAGAGGTACAATGTACCCCATTACCATTTCACACAGGGGGGGGCCGGGTCCATCTGGGGGGCCACTTTGTTAAAGGGGTCTTCCAGATTTTCGATAAGCCTCCTGCCCGCAGACCCCCACAACCACCGGGCAAGGGTTGTGGGGAAGAGACCCTTGTCCTCATCAACATGGGGACAAGGTGTTTTGGGGGGTACCCCAAAACACCCTCCCAATGTTGAGGGCATGTGGCCTGGTGCGGTTCAGGAGAGGGGGGGGCCGCGCTCTGTCCCCCCCTCTTTTCTGCGGCCGGCCAGGTCAACGTGCTCGGATAAGGGGTCTGGTGTGGATTTTAGGGGGGACTCCACGCCATTTTTATTTTTAATTTGGGGTGGAGTTCCCCTTAAATTCCACACCAGACCTGAAGGGTCTGGTTATGGATATTTGGGGGGGACCCCACGTCATTTTTTTCCAAAAAATGACGGTGGGGTTCCCCTTAATATTCATATCAGACCTGAAGGGCCTGTAATGGAATTTGGGGGAACCCCACGTCATTTGAAACATTCTTTTAAATTTCGTAGCATGGGGGGGGGGGGGAATGTCAGCATGTGAAAAATCGCACTTTTCCTGTGGTTAGAACTGTTCCTGCACAAAATGACATTCTGAAGGAAAAAAGCCGTTTAAAACTGACTCGCGGCTATAATGAAATTGTCGGCTCCCGGCAATTGCAGGAGAATTCATTCATAAAACAAAAAACAAAAAAAAAGCGTGGGGTCCCCCCAAATTCAATAACCAGACCCTTTAGGTCTGGTATGGATATTAAAGGGGGACCCCGCCGTCAGTTTTTAAAAATAAATGACGTAGGGTTCCCCCCAAATATCCATAACCAGACCCTTCAGGTCTGGTGTGGAATTTAAGGGGAACTCCACCCCAAATTAAAAAAAAATGGCGTGGAGTCCCCCCTAAAATCCACACCAGACCCCTTATCCGAGCACGTTGACCTGGCCGGGCCGCAGAAAAGAGGGGGGGACAGAGCGCGGCCCCCCCCTCTCCTGAACCGCACCAGGCCACATGCCCTCAACATTGGGAGGGTGTTTT
Source organism: Rana kukunoris (assembly GCA_029574335.1). Lineage (NCBI taxonomy): Eukaryota > Metazoa > Chordata > Amphibia > Anura > Ranidae > Rana > Rana kukunoris. Next base: position 9,229 of record JAJQKJ010000344.1, read on the forward strand.
GGGGTACCCCCCAAAACACCTTGTCCCCATGTTGATGAGGACAAGGGTCTCTTCCCCACAACCCTTGCCCGGTGGTTGTGGGGGTCTGCGGGCAGGAGGCTTATCGAAATCTGGAAGACCCCTTTAACAAAGGGGCCCCCCCGATCCCGCCCCCCCCTGTGTGAAATGGTAATGGGGTACATTGTACCCCTACCATTTCACCAAAAAAATGTAAAGGGTTAAAAACGACAAGAGCTGGTTTTTGACAAGTCCTTTATTATCTTCTTTCTTCTTCTTTTCTTCTTTCCTTCGGGTTTCTTCCTCCATCTTCTTCTTCTTCCTCTGCTTCTGTCTTGGGTCTTCTATTCCCGCATCTTGCCCGGAATGTTCTTCCATCTTCTTCTCCTTCCGCTGTCCTTCTCGTCCACATCTTCTTCTTCTGGTTCTTCTTCGCCGGAGCCGCTGCTTCCAATTGAAATCCCCGCTGTCTGCCGGACCACCCCCCCCTCTGACGCCACGGGCAAGCTCTTAGGAGTGTGCTGCAAGTGCGTCAGAGGGGGGCGTGGTCACATGTCAGATAGCGGGCAATTCAATTGGAAGCGGCGACTCTGGCAAAGAAGAAGCCACGCACAAGCTTCCAATTGAATTGCCCGCCCTCTGACATGTGACCACGCCCCCCTCTGACGCACTTGCAGCACACTCCTAAGAGCTTGCCCGTGGCGTCAGAGGGGGGGCGTGGTCCGGCAGACAGCGGGGATTTCAATTGGAAGTGGCGCCTCCGGGAGGACAGCGGAAGGACAGCGGAAGGAGAAGAAGATGGAAGAACATTCCGGGCAAGATGCGGGAATAGAAGACCCAAGACAGAAGCAGAGGAAGAAGAAGAAGATGGAGGAAGAAACCCGAAGGAAAGAAGAAAAGAAGAAGAAAGAAGATAATAAAGGACTTGTTAAAAACCGGCTCTTGTTGTTTTTAACCCTTTACATTTTTTGGGGGGGAAATGGTAGAGGTACAATGTACCCCATTACCATTTCACACAGGGGGGGGCCTGGATCTGGGGGGCCCCTTTGTTAAAGGGGTCTTCCAGATTTCGATAAGCCTCCTGCCCGCAGACCCCCACAACCACCGGGCAAGGGTTGTGGGTAAGAGACCCTTGTCCTCATCAACATGGGGACAAGGTGTTTTGGGGGGTACCCCAAAACACCCTCCCAATGTTGAGGGCATGTGGCCTGGTGCGGTTCAGGAGAGGGGGGCCGCGCTCTGTCCCCCCCTCTTTTCTGCGGCCGGCCAGGTCAACGTGCTCGGATAAGGGGTCTGGTGTGGATATTTGGGGGGAACCCCACATCATTTATTTTTAAAAACTGACGGCGGGGTTCCCCTTAATATCCATACCAGACCTAAAGGGTCTGGTTATTGAATTTGGGGGGACCGCCACGCTTTTTTTTTGGTGTTTTTTATGAATGAATTCTCCTGCAATTGCCAGGAGCTGACAATTTATTATTGCCGCGAGTCAGTTTTAAACGGCTTTTTTCCTTCAGAATGTCATTTTTCACATGCTGACATTACACCCAGGGCCACCATCAGGGGGGTACAGGAAGTACACCTGTAAGGGGCCCGGGGGTCCGGAGGTGCCTAGATGCTTGGAGGCCCCCCAGCGCCCCAGATGGTAACCCCCCTTTTTTTTTTTTTATATATATTTTTTAGTTTATTTTTCTATTATTTTTTATTAACCACTTTCCCACCGCGCCATAAGCATTTTTCTGCTACGGCGCGGCAGGGTTATCTTGGGACGACGTCCCTGGGACGTCGTCCTTCTCTTCCGCGATTGCGCGTCCCCTGGGACGCGCTCGCGAAAGTGTCCGTGCTCGCCGGGTCTAGAAGACCCGGCGCATCACGGATCACGGTAAATTGCCGCTGATCGCGGCCGTTTACCACGTGATCGCGCCGTCGAATGACGGCGCGATCACTTGTAAACAAACCGGCGTCATTTGATGACGCCGGTTCCTCCCTCTCCTGCGTCTCCTCTCTGTACCGTTCGGTACAGTGTGCGAGGAGAGGGGAGGGAGCGGGGTGTCAGCAGCAGAGCTGTGGCTGGATCTGTGACAAATGCAGTCACAGATCCAGCCATCCCTCAATCCATCCCAGCTTTGCAATCCCCAGTACCCAGCAATCCCCAGTACCCTGCAATCCCCCAGTACCCAGCAATCCCCCAGTACCCAGCAATCCCCTAGTACCCAACAATCCCCCAGTACCCAACAATACCCCAGTACCCAACAATACCCCAGTACCCAACAATACCCCAGTACCCAAGAATACTCAGCAATACCCCAGTACTCAGCAATACCCCAGTACTCAGCAATGCCCCAGTACTCAGCAATGCCCCAGTACTCAGCAATGCCCCAGTACTCAACAATACCCCAGTACTCAACAATACCCCAGTACTCAACAATACCCCAATACTCGGCAATACCCCAGTACTCGGCAATACCCCAGTACTCGGCAATACCCCAGTACTCAGCAATACCCCAATACTCGGCAATACCCAGTCGCGCACCAACTCGGCAATACCCCAATACTCAGCAATACCCCAATACTCGGCAATACCCCAATACGTACTCGGCAATACCCCAATACTCGGCAATACCCCATACCCAGTACTCGGCAATACCCCAGTACTCGGCAATACCCCAATACTCGACAATACCCCAATACCCTGCTGCATGATACTTTGCAATACCCCAATACTCTGCAATACCCTGCGCGATACTCTGCAATACCGCCTATGGGGATTTTTAAGTAGCGAAGTTTGGCACCATTCCACGAGTGTGCGCAATTTTGAAGTGTGACATGTTGGGTATCTATTTACTCGGCGTAACTTCATCTTTCACATTATGAAAAAAAAATTGGGCTAACTTTACTGTTTTGTTTTGTTTTAAGCACAAAACAGTTTTTTTAAAAAACACGCGTTCAATAAATTTCTGCGAAAATACCGTGCAAGATAAAAAGTTGTAACGGCCGCCATTGTATTCTCTAGGGTCTTTGCTAAAAAGCATATATAATGTTTTGGGGTTCTATGTAATTTTCTAGCAAATAAATGATGATTTTTCCATGTAGGAGAGAAATGTCAGAATTGGTCTGGGTGTTCCAGAACGCCTGATGGCATTCCCTGCATGTTGGGCCTCTGTATGTGGCCACGCTGTGTAAAAGTCCCACACATGGGGTATCGCAATACTCGGGGGGAATAGCAGAATGTGTTTTGGGGTGTAATTTGTGGTATGCATATGCTGTGTGTGAGAAATAACCTGCTAATATGACAGAAACAAGTATTTTTTTTTTTTTTACAGAATTTTCAGTCGTTTTTCTTTTATAGCGCAAAAAATAAAAAACCCAGAGGTGATCAAATACCACCAAAAGAAAGCTCTATTTGTGTGAAAAAAAGGACAAAAATTTCAAATGGGTACAATGTCATCTGTGACGAAACGGCGTAGGGAAAGCGGCGTGCTGACGTCACCGCTATCGACTATCCGGAAGGACGAGCGAATGTTGAAGCCGGCCGGCTACACAATATAGACGCTAATTTTGTACACCTACCATGTGAGTGTAATTTTTAATATTAAACTTCCCATTATCTACGGTACTACTCTATTTTGGCCTTCTCTTTATTTTTATCTACACTCCGGGATCTGGCATGCATCGTGGTATGGTTTACCTACGTATGGAGTTGAAGTAGATGCAAAGTAGAAGCAAGCCTACCAGAGAAACATAGAGCTACATGCGATTGTGATCTTAGCAATAAGATCATTGGGAGTCGGTAAGCAGGCAATTTTATTAGAGGTGGAGGTGCCCTTTGTCTGATCTTACTCTAAGAACTTTTTTCAAACACACTTCGGGTGCAAGTTTGACACACATGGACTTTATTATTTGTATTCAATTGTGATAGTTTCTGGATTTGTCACGCCATTCACGTTTCACTTTTGTTCCCATTAAGATGAATGGTCACATTTTAATTTATGTTTCATCTGTTAGTGCAGCGCAGCATATTTTTTTGATTTTATAGGTAATTCATGTGTATCGCACATTGTTTATGCAGCAGCAGCAACCAACCACTTTATTGTTTTGTTTATTTATTATTTTTTACAGACCTGCGCAGTAATTTTTTTTCCACAGGTACAATGTTGTATGACTGAGTAATTGTCATTCAAGTTGTGAGAGCACCGAAAGCTGAAAATTGGTCTGGTTAGGAAGGGGGTTTAAGTGCCCAGTGGTCAAGTGGTTAAAGGGCCAATTTTTGGAATTACATTTTTTTTAGCAGTCCGGAGGTCCCCAGGGGCCCAGAGGCCCCCAGGGCCCCGGGTGGCAACCCCCCATATTTTTTGTTATTAAAGGGCCAATGTTTTTTTTTAGGGGCCTGGAGGTCCCCAGTGGCCCGGAGATCCCCAGGGCTCCAGATGACAACCCCCCCCCCCTTTTTAAAAAAAAAAATACAAAAAATTATATATTTTTATATTTTTTTTGTTATTTTTTTAATAACAAAAAAAGGTTGTCCCCAGAGGGCCCCAGATGACAACCTTTTTGCTTATAAAAATGTTGTAAACATTTTATATTTTCCCCAGGTTGTTTTTTTTTCTTTAATTTATTTTTTAAAGTGTATTTTGTGCGTGAAGTCTAGAGAGAGGAGCTGGACTGCAGGAGTTGGGAGTAGGCAGACCCTCCCCCCAGAGGCAATCGCCATCCTTCTCCATGCCCCCGGTGGCAATGGCGGGTGTGAGGGGGGCCTCCCACTCACCCCACCCTACCTGCTCCACTTGGGAGCCCGATGGGACAGAGGGACTCCCCCTATGAGGGAGTCTAGCCCACCCAGCCAGCCCTGTAGGTCCTTCGCCTCTCTTTATTTTAGGAGACCTCATGGCCAAAGTGCGTGCGTGTTAAACCAATTTCGTGTGCGTGCAAGTGTGGTGTTTTTTTTGGGGGGGGTGGGCATACTAAGCACAGGCGTACCTTGCATAGCACACCCACCGGGAGCCGGGCTGAGACCACCAAACTCAATTCACATGTAGCCGAGACCGGGATCCGAACCCTTGGCTGCAGAGGTGAATGGCTTGTCAGCGCAGTGCCATTCACGTTGAGCCACCACAGCTCCCTGTTTAGATAAATGCATTGCTTACTATAAAAATGTCACTGGCAGGGAAGGGGTTAACACTAGGGGCGAGGAAGGGGTTGATTATGTTACCTGGGTGTGTTCTAACTGTAAAGGGGGTGGGACTGTCTAGGGGAAATGACAGATCGCTGTTCATACATTGTATGGACAGACGAGCAGGCATTCCCCCCCCTGACAGGACCGGGATAAAGGGGAACTCCACACCAAATTTAAAAAAAAATCGGCGTGGGGGTCCCCCTCCAGGTGCACAACAGGCTCTTCCCACCCCAAAGCACTCTTTTTTTTTTTTATTCAATAAAGTTTTTATTGAGTAGAAAATATACTTAAGAACATACAATGTTAAAGGGCATAAGTAAAATTAAAGAAGAAGTAATAAAAATAACATAAGATAATAACCACGTAGCAAAAACAAATGACATTGTCAATTTCAACGAATACAGTAACCGTGCAGTAATCACCATAAGGAGCATAGGGACATATTGATGAGAGAGATAATCAGGGGTACTCATGAAAACATCATAGCAGAGTATGAACCGCTCCCGCATCGTCCTATGTCAGTCCAGAACAAACAGAACTAGAGCTTTGTGTCGCCCAAAAAAATAAAATAAAAATAAATGAGAAGTAAAAAGAGAAAGTGAGAAAAGTAAAAGAAGGAAGAAGTGGTGAGGGTAGGGGGGGGGGGGTTGTAAGGGGGGTTCCTCTGTCCCAGTCTATCATCGCAAACCAAAGAAGTATCCAAGGCTCAGTATTACTTTAAATTGACTGTAGGGAGTGTGATTTTAGACAGGTTGAGACATAATGTCAGCATATGCTGAGGTAAACTTAAAGGCGAACCAGTCGGACCATATTGTTCGTGACAAATCGGATTTATTCTTGAGAGAAAAAGTGAGATCCTCCATGTAATAGATATGGTCAACCGCCTCAAGCCATTGACGCAGCGAGGGAATAACCTTCTGCATCCAATAACGGGGAATAAGGGACTTTGCAGCATTTAGTAGATGTGGAGTAAGAGATTTTTTATATGATCCGACTGGTTCGGCTGTACAGTGCATCAGTATTACCCAGGGATCATTCGGGGTTTCAACCCCTTGTATTTCCTTCATCCAGTGTAAAATAGTTAACCAGAAAGGGCGGATGAGTGGACAGAACCACCAGACGTGCGCATGAGAAGCACTCCCACCACATCCCCGCCAGCAGAGCGGGGACGTCAGTGGGAAAATCCCATGTAGCGCAACCGGGGTGTAATGCCACCTAGTTAATAATTTAAAATTAACTTCTGCGTATCTGTATGAGATAGAGGACGAATGAGCCAGCAGCAAAACTGTGTCTCTTTGAGAAGGTGAGAGTTCCTTGTGGAGATCCCTCTCCCACTTAAGCAAAAAGGCTGGAGTACGATGTGTAGAAAGGGAGTATACTGCTTTATAAAAATATGAGAGTGGCCTCTCCACCGGCCGGTCCTCTGCAAATGCTAATTCCACCATTGTTAGGGATGTATCGTCCCTTAGGGGTTGAGGTAAAGAGCGAACAAAGGCTGTCAATTGGCGATATTTCCAAGACTCCATAGGCGATGCCACCTCAGATCCAACAATATTAGAGAGAGGGGCAATGCTAGAGGAGGAATAACATGCCGAAGGAGTGTTGCGGGACCCAAGGACCAGGGACGGTGTTGTGGTAGAGTATTGCCAGGGGGAAAATAATTATGACCAGAAAGTGGCATTAGGGGGGAATTATACGGCCAATCATGAGTCCTGCATAGTGAGTCCCACACCATCAGAGTAGAGCGTGTCAGGGGGGATGTCGTACTGGATATGGACCTAAACTTCCGAGGTATCCATATTTGGGCATAGGGGTCTACACCACACAACTCTATCTCCAATGGCACCCAGAGCTTAGTTTCCTTATGGTATCTCCAGTCCGAGATCCTGGTCAGGATCACCGCGTGGAAATAGCGTTTGACATCCGGTAAAGCCAGCCCCCCCTCTCTCTTGGGCCTAACTAGTGTATCCCTAGCAAGCCTAGGCCGCCTCCTGTTCCATACGTATTTACAGAATAAGGACCGTAAAATCGTGAAGAACCCCACAGGAATCTTGTACGGGATCATTTGAAATAGAAATAGTAATCTGGGCAAAACGTTCATTTTCAGCACACTAATCCTCCCTAACCAGGAGTGTGCCAATTGCGACCATTTATGTAAATCAGACCTAATCGCGTTCAGCAGGGGGATAAAATTTGTGCGAAACAAGGATGCGGGGTTAGCGGTAAGAGATATGCCCAAGTATTTCAACGCATGGGCTTGCCAGCTAAAGGGGAAGGATGCTTTCAATTGAGGCACAATACGGGGGGAGATCGTTAGGTTCAGTATCTCTGACTTGGACAGGTTAATCTTAAAGTTAGAAACCGCACTAAAAGAGTCGAAAGCGGCCATTAAATTTGGAAGGGTTGTGACTGGTTGTTGCACATAAAACAGAATGTCATCTGCATAGGCAGCGTATTTATGTTCTGTATTACCCACCCTAATTCCCCTGATGTTCGGATTGTGCCTAATTGAAGATAAAAATGGTTCAAGTGAGAGAGCAAACAGGATGGGTGAAAGGGGGCAGCCCTGGCGCGTTCCATTATACAAAGTGAAGGGTTCACTTAACGTGCCATTTATGCGAATTTGAGCAGTCGGGGAATTATACAAGGCAGAAATATGTGAAAGGAGAGAGGGACCCACGCCAATATAGGAAAGCGTGGACATTAGGAACTCCCAGTCCACCCTATCGAACGCCTTTTCAGCATCTGTGGATAACAGTAGGGTGGGCTGGGAGGTCCGCCGAACATGGGCTATTAAGGACAGGGTGCGGAGGGAGTTATCCCGTGCCTCTCTGCCGGGGATAAATCCCGTCTGGTCTCCAGAGACCCATCGGGGGACAAAGGGGAGGAGCCTAGTGGCAATCACTTTGGCATAGAGTTTGGCATCTAAATTTAATAAGGAAATGGGTCGGTAGCTACTACAAACGCACGGATCCTTACCGGGCTTAGGGAGGACAGTGATGTGGGCATGGAGAGTTTCAGGCCGAAAAGATCCGTCTCCCGAGACCATGTTGGCATAATTGGTCAAGCGTGGAAGCAAGGTGTCTGCGAAGGCCCTGTAATAAGCCACTGTGAGGCCATCTGGGCCCGGTGCCTTACCGTTGGCCATCGCCTTCAACGCAATCCGAAGCTCGGGAACGGTAAAGTCATCCTCTAAGGCGGCCAATGCATCCGCAGGGAGCACCGGTAAATCGGCCTGAGCCAAATAATCGCGAATGAGCTGCGCCCTGACATCTTTATCTTCCACTGTCTGCCTGACGCGATACAAAGACTGATAAAACGAACGAAATTCTTTGGCAATGGTCGAAGTTTCATACACCAACGAATCATTGGAGGACTTAATTTTAGCAATGAACGTGGCCGACTTTTTTTGTTGCAACGAGCGTGCCAACAGCCGACTGGGCTTGTTACCCCATTCGTGCAACCCCTGAGCAAACACACGAAATCGTTGTTTCTGCTCCAAGTGAAAGAGGCCTCTTAGTTCCTCTCTCTTCCGGACCAGATCCTGGAGAACCGACAGTGACAGCCCAGCCTTGTGCTTGCGTTCCAAGTCCTCGATGTCTCTAAGCAATTGCGTTTGTTGATGGGTGCGTTCCCTCTTTTTCCTAGCGCCTATTTCCATAAATTTACCCCGAATGCAGGCCTTATGGGCTTCCCAGAGCGTGCCTGGTGTCACCTCTGGCGTTGCATTTTCCGCGAAATATTGAGTTAACGTGTCCCCAATCGCCTTTTTATCGATATCATCCAGAAGAAGATTATCATTAAGCTTCCAGTTAGTGTTCTTAACTGGCATAGAGGGGACATACAGCGAGAGGGAAATCGGAGCGTGGTCCGAGATGGGGGAAACCTCAACACACGTAGCAGTTGGGAGAGACAGGTGGTGATGGTCAATAAGAAAATAATCAATTCTCGAGTAAGAAGTGTGTAAGTGGGAGAAATGGGTGTAATCTCTCACTCGTGGGTGCATAACCCTCCACACATCCATCAGTTGGGTCTCATGTAGGCGTCTGCGTAAAAACGCTAGACGCCTCCAGGAGATGCACGAGGACCCCAACGAAGTGTCTAAAGACGGTTCCAACGGTACATTGAAATGCCCCGCTAGAAGGATGCAACCACGAGCAAAATCTGTCAATTTTCGAAGGGTATTGGATATAAAGGAAACCTGGTTGCGATTAGGGGCATAAATGGTCGCAATTGTACATGGCATACTACCCAGGTTACCCTTCAGGAACAGGAAGCGGCCCATAGGATCACTCAGCATGGAATCTAGCACAAAAGAAGAACCCCTACGGAACCCAATAGCCACCCCCTTAGCATTACGGATGTCAGAAAGGCTATAATACCACAGGGGAAACTGAGGGGAGAAGAGCCTGACCGGTGTGGTGTATGTAAGGTGAGTCTCCTGCAGGAGAACAATATCCCCCTGCAGGCGAGTCAGTTCCCGATATAGTTGGTGTCTCTTACCTGGGGTATGCAGTCCCCGCACATTAAATGAAAGCAACTTCACCTTAGCCATGAGATTCGAGAGATAAGTCTTCTCAGGACCGACTGGAGGCAGAGGAAGGTCCCCCGAGGAACAACGAGGAGGGGTTGAGGGGAGGGGGAGAATAGGAGGGGAGAAAAAGAAAGGGTTAAATAAAGAAGAACACTTAGCATCAATTGGACTCGACAAAACAACCCACATAGGGAAAAGACATGCGCACGCATAAATCTGCCGTGCGATGAAGGGTCACATACGCGGCCCGGCCCCCCCGCGCCAGCCGCCCCCGAAGGGGCGACAGCATGGGGAGACAGGGCAGCGCCGGACCCCAATGGAGGGAGGCGCTGGAACACGAGCATCAGGCAGCAATCGCTCCAAGATTCCTGCCCGTTCGCCCCAGCGCCGACACGTTGCAAAATAACACATTAAACGTACAGTATAAAATAAAACAGTATATGACAAGAAACAAGAAAAATTTGAATAAACAGAACACTAGAACTAGAACTAGTTGAAGGCCTGCATCCCTGTCAGTGACCATTGTTCACAAATAAAGATCCTTCTGCCCGGGACTCTGCATACGATAGTCCGCCAGGTCACAACTTAGGGGGGGATAGCAGCATGAAGGCCGAGCCCCGGGCACCTGGGTGATGAATGAAACAAAACAAGAAAACCAAAAAAAAAAAAAATTATATCACGATGGAGGTGAGAAAGCTGACTCAAAAATAGGACCAAAAGAAAAAGAAACAACAACACCACCAGGAAAAAGAAAAAAGCCCGCGGTCGGGGAATGGCAGATGAACAGAGACGGGATCCCATCTCCAGAGGTCAGCCCAGGGATGGAGAAGCTCCCGGGGTGGCTGAGCGGCGGTTCTTGCGGCTAACCTTCTGCCATTGTGGATCCGTAGAGCCTGGTAGGGGTAGAATAGGGTCTTGCCATTCAGGTAGCTCGGGTGGAGATATGTCCACGTCCGCACAGAATTTCTCCAGGTCCTCCGGGAACCGCAGAACAGCCGTTCTGCCATTTCTGTTGGCAATGAGGGCAGCCGGAAAGCCCCAACGGTAGGAGATGGACGCTTCACGAAGCTTTTCCGTTAAAGGCCGCAGGGCCCTGCGACGGTCCAGAGTCTCCTTAGCCAAATCAGGGAAGAGGGACAGGGTGGCTCCATCAAAGTCCAGAGAGGCGGTTTCGCGGGCCTTCCGCATGATGCGCTCTTTTTCCTCGAAATAGTGGATTCGGCAGATAACATCCCTGGGAGTATCAGTAGACAAAGCGCGGGGACGGAGGGCCCTGTGGACCCTGTCTATTTTAAGCGGGTTATCTGCTGCTAGGCCTAAAAGGCCGTTGAAGATGCCACGAACCGAGGGGAGGAGATCATCATCCCCCGTCGCCTCTGGGAGGCCTCTAATGCGAACGTTGTTCCTCCTGTTTCTGTTCTCCTGGTCCTCTATTTTGTAGAGAGCCATTCTGTGAGCGATGGCAAGGCTCCGGGTAGAGGCTTGTAGGGACCTGATGGCAGAAGCGTGACGATCAAGCCGAAGCTCGGTCTCCTCAACCCTGCCCAGTACCTGCGAGAGATCAGCGCGCACCGCGGAGAGTTCCTTCTTTATGGTCCTCTCCAAGCCCTGGAACAGAGATGCCAGCTCGGACCTGGTGGGCAGACCGTCCCCGTGGACCTCCGAGCGGCGGGAAGGGCTATCGTCTCCGTCGGAGCAGCCAGAGGAAGCAAGAGAATGGCGCCTCTTGTCCGACGCGCGGCGGGGGGCGGAGCTTGTAGCGGTGTCTGCGCCTCGAGGAGAGCGGCCTAGGCCATCCGTGTCCTCACCCTCGGCCGCATCCAAGGCCAGAAACCTCTTGATGGAGCCCGATTGCGGTCCAGTCTTGGAGAGGGACTTGCCTGTCTTCTTCCGCATAGCGAATACGGAGGTGCGATGAGTTTATTACTGCAGGAAAAGCTAAAAATTGTGTCGGCGCCGGAGCTCGAGGGAAAAGCGTCCTCACAGCTGCATATCCAGACCACGCCCCCACCCCAAAGCACTCTTGTCCCCATGTCGATAGGGACAGAAGCCTCTTCCCGACAACCCTGGCCGTTGGTTGTCGTGGGTATGCGGGCGGGGGGCTTATCAGAATCTGAGAGCCCCCTATAATAAGGGGGCCCCCAGATTCTGGCCCCCCACCCTATGTGAATGAGTATGGGGTACATCGTACACCTACCCATTCACCGGGTGGAAAAGTGTAAACACAAATAAACCACACAGAATAAAATAATTTATTAGTCAGCTCTGGGGGTCTTCTGCCGGGACCCCCCACCACCAGCCCATTGGGCGACAGGCTTCGCCGTTTTCTGCCGGGGGGGCGACACCCACCGATGCTCTCCTCCATGTTCAGCCAGGCCCCCACCCCAAATTAAGCTCTTTTACATCCGGGGGGGGGGGGCGGCCGAAAACAGCGGAGAGCAACGGGGGGGCGGAGCCCCTCCTCGGTCCTCTAGACGTTTTCTGCCGGGGGGGCTCCAGCCCCGCACTGGTCTTCGCCGCCGCCTTCCGCCGGGGGGGGGGGGGGGACACCCACCGATGCTCTCCGCCATGTTCGGCCAGGCCCCCACCCCAAATTAAGCTCTTTCACATCCGGGGGGGCCGGCGGAAAATGGCGGAGAACAACGGGGGGCGAAACCCCTCCTCGGTCTTCGCCGCCGCCTTCTGCGGGGGGCTCCTGCCTCCCGCGGGCTGATGGCTGTCTTCCGCCGGGGGGGTACACCTACCCCCCCCCGGTCTTCGCCGCCGCCTTCCGCCGGGGGGAGAGAAACCCACCGATGCTCTCCGCCATGCTCGGCCGGGCCCCCACCCCAAAATTAAGCTCTTTCACATCCGGGGTGGGCCGGCCGAAAACAGCGGAGAACAACGGGGGTGTCGCCCCACCTCGGGCTTCTCCGCTTCTGCCTGGCTCCTCCCGAGGCCAGGGCTTCTTTCGCCGTCTTCCCCCGGAGGGCGCCACTGTCGTCGCTGTCTTCTGCCGCGGGGCACCACCCGCGGGCTTTGTCGGCTTCTGCCTGGCTCCTCCGTGGGGGCCAGGCCTTCTCGTCGCTGTGTCGCCGTCTACTGCCGCCGCCCCCTTCGCCGTTTTCTGCCGGGATGAGGGTCGCACATCCCATCCCGGACTTGGACGTGGCGGGCTTCTCGTCGCTGCCCCCTTCACCACGAAGCTCCGTGCTTGTGTAAGAGGGCAGCGGGCTTCGAAGTTTTCGGCCGGAGTGAGGGTCGCACATCCCACTCCGGACTTATAGTCGTTTTCGCCGCCGCCCCCTTCACCATGAAGCTTCCTGCTTATGGGGGAGGGCGGCGGGCTTCTCGTCGCTGTCTTCCGCCGCGGGGTGACACTCGCGGGCTTCTTCGGCGACATCCGCTTCTGCCTGGCTCCGCCGCTGGGGCCAGGGCTTCTTCTTCCATTCGATGTTGACACGGCGAGGTCCGGCGCTGAAATGCCGACAGAGCGGTGGGCACGGACTTATATTGGCATATTGAAGCCCGCCGCCCTCCCCCATAAGCAGGAAGCTTCATGGTGAAGGGGCAGCGGCGAAAACGACTAGAAGTCCGGAGTGGGATGTGCGAAAACTTCGAAGCCCGCTGCCCTCCCACACAAGCACGGAGCTTCGTGGTGAAGGGGGCGGCGGCGGAAGACAGCGACACAGCGACGAGAAGCCCTGGCCCCCGCGGAAGAGCCAGGCAGAAGAGGCTATCGAGAGCCCCCCCCCCCGGCAGAAAACTACGAAGCCCGCGGCCCTCCCCCATAGGCAGGAAGCTTCATGGTGAGGGGGGCCGTGGCGGAAGACGACTAGAAAACCGGGGTGGGATGTGCGACCCTCACCCCGGCAAAAACTTTGAAGCCCGCTGCCCTCCCCCACAAGCACGGAGCTTCGTGGTGAAGGGGGCGGCGGTGGAAGACTGCGGCGGCGAAGACCGGGGTGGGTTGGCGGAAGACCCCCGGAGCTGGCTAATAAATTATTTTATTCTTGTGTGGTTTATTTGTGTTTACACTTTTTCCACCAGGTAAATGGGTAGGGGTACCATGTACCCCATACTCATTCACATAGGGTGGGGGGCCATAATCTGGGGGCCGCCTTATTAAAGGGGCTCTTAGATTCTGATTGGCTCCCGCCCGCATACCCCGACAACCAATGGCCAGGGTTGTCGGGAAGAGGCTCTTGTCCCTATCGACATGGGGACAAGAGTGCTTTGGGGTAGGGGGGGCAGTGCCCCCCTCCCTCAAAGCACACACTCCCCCATGTCGAGGGCATGTCGTCTGGTACGGCTCAGGAGGGGGGGGGCGCTCGCTCGTCCCCACCCCCATTCCTGTCCGGCCAGACTGCGTGCCTGGGATAAGGCTTGGTACGGATCTGGGGGGGAACCCCACGCCGTTTTTGGCGTGGGTTAACCCCTCACGTTCCGGACCAAAGCCGGAGAGCCTATTATACCCCTGGGGGGGAACCCGCGCCGGTTTCAAATTTGAAATTTGGTGCGGAGTTCCCCTTCAGTGTCGGCGCAGCCCGAGAACAGCTCGGAGATTGCCGTGCGCCGTTTCACGCAGTGCAAACACTGCTACGCCGCTTGGTATTTACCAAGAATTTCTCGGCGTACTGACGCAGCGCACGGCATTCCCTGAAATCTCCCTCTGCGCATGCCCAGTATGCAAATGAACCTTCCGAGGTTCTGGCGTACTTTGCAAGCGCACAGGGATCGTTTCTCAAAAGTCACTTTCGCTTTCAATTCGGCCCGCCACACACGTTCAAACACATGTCACTACACTTCCCCTGCATCACCCCCCTCCCTCCCCTCATAAACTCCCGCCCGAATCCCCGATGTTTACAGAACTAAATGCCGTACGCCAGCTCTGTACTGGCATGCTGTGCGCCCTCTCCTGGGCGCATTAGGCAGTTTAGTAAATGAAGAAATACACTGCACTGGCAGTGTATCTCTTTTGTAAATCTCAAAAACGGTTTTACTCTTGCTTGTGCACCATGAGTCATGGCGCACAGGCTTGGTAAATCAGCCCCTATATTACCAAAATTATTGGGATGCTTGACTTTACACACACATGAACTTTAATGGCATCCCAGTCTTAGTCTGTTGGGTTCAATATTGAGTTGGTCTGTCCTTTTCAGCTATAACAGCTTTAACTCTTCTGGGAAGGCTGTCCACAAGGTTTATGAGTGTGTCTATGGGAATGTTCTTCCAGAAGTGCATTTGTGGCTCATATTCTGTGCTCTAATTTATCCCAAAGGTGTTCTATTGGGTTGAGGTCTGAACTCTGAGCCGGCCAGTCAAGTTCCCCACCCCAAACTTGCTCATCCATGTCTTTATGGACCTTGCTTTGTGCACTGGTTCAAATCATTTGGTGGAGGGGGGTTATTGTGTGGGGTTGTCTTTCAGGGATTGGACTTGGCCCCTTAGTTCCAGTGAAGGGAACACTTAAGGTGTCAGCATACCAAGACATTTTGGACAATTTCATGTTCCCAACTTTGTGGGAACAGTTTGGGGATGGCCCCTTCCTGTCCCAACATGACTGTGCACCAGTGCACAAAGCAAGGTCTATAAAGACATGAATGAGCGAGTTTGGGGTGGAGGAACTTGACTGGCTTGCAGTCCTGACCTCAACCCGATAGAACACCTTTGGGATGAATTTGAGTGGAGACTTAGAGCCAGGCCTTCTCATCCAACATCGGTGCCTCACCACACAAATGCGCTTATGAAGAATAGAAGCTACAGTGCAAAACGTTAGCTTTTGTTCCAATTCTTTTGCTGTGGCGTGTTTATTTTTGGGATCGATTTTAATTAAAAGAACATTTTTTGGAGTGCGGCTGTCCAAGTTCTCTTCGTATTTTTGAAACTGTTATAGCTGCAAAGGGTGGGCCAACTCAATATTGAACCCTACAGACTAAGACAGGGATGCCATTAAAGTTCATGTGCGTATAAAGTCAGGCGCCCCAATGCTTTTGATAATATATTATATATTTATATATATGTGGCGCCTATTGAGGAGGGTCATCTCCGTAATCACAATCCAGGAGGGTCTGTGGCAGAGACCTTTTCCTAGAAGTTTGAGTGATACTCTGGCTGCCAGGTCAGTGAGAAAGGCCTGTCCAGGTACACTAAGTCTACTCAGGCAGGAGTGGCGCAAGAAGTGTTAGGCCTCGTACACACGATCGGACATATCCGATGAAAACGGTCCGCGGACCATTTCCATCGGATATGTCCGATCGGGAGTTTGATCCGATGGCGTGTACACACCATCGGATCAAATTCCCCGCCGCCGGACCGATGGACCGTTTCAGCAGACATCTCCGCTCGTGTGTATGGGCTAGCGGACAGATTTCTCCACCCGACAGATTTCAAAGCATGCTTTGAAATCTATCCGGTGGGGATCTGTCCGCCCGACATGTCTGCTGGTTAGTACACTTACCAGCAGACATGTCGGCCCCCACCGCCGCCGCGCCGCTGCCGAATGGATTCGGCGCATGCGCGGAAGTGTTTTACTTCCTGGTGCGGTGACGTGGCGGTGACGCGGCGGCGTCAACGTCACCGCCGCGTCACCACTACGTCACCGCGCCGTCCGGCGGCGGGGAATTTGATCCGATGGTGTGTACACGCCATCGGATCAAACTCCCGATCGGACATATCCGATGGAAATGGTCCGCGGACCGTTTTCATCGGATATATCCGATCGTGTGTACGCCGCCTTACACGTGGGAGCAGGACTGTTTCTCTGAGACTTCTATGTAGAGTCAGAGCTTTCATTTTAATTCCACCTTCACAATTCTTATTGGCTTATCATTATTATTTTTTCAAATATCCATTTTATTTTCAACAAAAAAGGCAGTTCCATGTCAAACCAACAATAAAAATAAAGCAATAGTATCCCAATAAACATAACATAGATACATCCCATCAATAGGTATTTACAAAATCCAGAATAAGACATTATACTCATAGCCTATACCTATGAAAAATAAGCAACCATAACACTAGGTACACTAAGAACATGGATCACCTGCCTCATGTAATTATTTTCCTATTTATCCGCCCCCCCCCCCCCCCCCCCACAAAAAAAACCTAATGAACCACATAAACATATATAGGCATACATATATGTGTGTATGTCTAACTCTGTCCGCCGGAAGGGACGACGACCCCACCTACTCTCCCACTTTATATTCTAATCAGTTCTCCTGCATGTTTATTGTGTTGTCGAGAAGAGTTTCTCCCTCATCGGAAGTCAGAAAGGCATTCCAGGGACCCCAAGTCCCGGAGTATCTCTCTTGCTGGTGGCGTAAGGAGAGCACCAGATCTTCCAACCTACTAATCTCCATCACTCTATAAACCCTATTGGCTTATCATTATGACAGAGAGCTTTCATGGCAAATATAAATGCTCCAGAGAAAGGAAGTGCAGGTGCTATCAGGAGGTGCTGAATCTTTGTTAGAGAGGCAGTATCTCTATGTGAAGCGATTCCACTCTTCCAGTGACAGGCTCTCTTTTTGTTGTAAAATGCAAGTTAAAGGGGGGTTCCAACCACAATTAGCATTTTTTAAATGTATGTCCTTTCATCATGCGTTTTTATAATATAAATCCGGTCACTTACTATTTTACAATCCGCCACCGTTCCAAATAGTTATTCAAAAAAAGGGGATTTTTATAACAGCTTACCTGTAAAATCATTTTCTTGGAGTACATCACGGGACACAGAGCAGCATAGTAATAACTATGTGGGTTATAGAGCCTACCTTCAGGTGATGGACACTGGCAATCAAGACAGGAAGTTCCCTCCCTATATAACCCCTCCCTTACTGGGAGTACCTCAGTTTTGTAGCAAGCAACACAGGTCCCCCTGTCCCCAAGAAGAGGGGGGGGGGTGCTCTGTGTCCCGTGATGTACTCCAAGAAAAGGATTTTACAGGTAAGCTGTTATAAAAATCCCCTTTTCTTTATCGTACATCACGGGACACAGAGCAGCATAGTAATAACTATGTGGGATGTCCCATAGCAATGCCTACTGAGGGGAGGGAAACTAGAAAATAATCGAAGTACTAATATAGGTACCCCCGGGCTCCGGGGATCTAAACAGCAGCCTGCAGGACCGCTTGCCCGAAGGCTAGGTCCGAGCCCCGTGTAAAATCTAACTGATAGAACCTTGTAAAGGTATGGACCGACGACCAGGTCGCCGCCCTACAGACTTGAGCCATGGGGGTCTGATGGTGCACCCCCGAAGAGGCGCCCAATGCCCTGGTGGAATGAGCCTTTATAGACTCTGGGGGGTCCTTCCCCCTTAATCCGTAGGCCTGAGAGATGGTCTGCCGGACCCACCTGGCAATAGTGGCCCTAGAAGCCGGCTGGCCTTTTCTAGGTCCCTCTGGTAAAACAAATAAGACGTCCGTCTTACGGATCTGGGCAGTAGCACTCAGATAGATTCTGATTGCTCTTACCACATCTAAAGAATGTAGCAATCTCTCCTTGCCAGAAGCCGGATTAGGGAAAAAGGAGGGAAGGATGACATCCTGGTTTAAATGGAAACTCGATACCACCTTCGGGAGGAAGGATGGATGAGGACGTAAAGCCGCGTACACACGGCAGAGAACCTCGAGGGGCAGAACACATCGTTCCGCCCGTCGAGGTTCTCTGCCGTCCGTCGAAATCGGCGACCCGCCCGTCGGGAATGGCAACCAGCCATTCATCCAGGCGGACCGTCGAGCAAAAAGAGAGCGTGCTCTCTATTCGCTCGACGGGATTCCCGACGGGCGGGGCGAGCCAGGAGCGTACACACGGCCGAGGTTCTCGCTGGAATGCAGCTTCCAGCGAGGTTCTCGCTGCTTTCTAGCGAGAACCTCGGTCGTGTGTACGCCGCTTAAGACAACTCTGTCCTTGTGGATGACTAAATATGGTTCTCGAGAAAGCAGCTAACTCAGAGACTCTTCTGGCCGAGCATATGGCCACCAAGAACACTAGCTTCTGCTACTTGAAACCTGACCCTGTGGTCTGCCCCCTGAGCCCGGTCTACCAGGAGGCCATCGATACTGCCGAGAGGTAGATGCCGCCGGGGCCGGAGAGGGGGGTCGCTTAAAAGTGGGGCACCTGATCCTCTTTTTTACCTGTAATAAAGTACTCTTACCGCTAGAGATTTTCTGAATGTATTTGTCGAGATCGTCACCAAATAACCTTTCACCATGAAAAGGAAACCCCGCTAGGAGTTTCTTGCAGGGGGTCTCAGCTGGCCAATTTTTCAGCCATATAAGTCTTCTCATATGGACCAATGCCATGGAAAGACGGGAAGCCTGCTGGATGGAATCCTTAATGGCGTCCACGGCAAAACACAAGGCCCTAGGCAAATCGGCTAAATCTTGAGCCTGCTGAGGTGGGAGATCCCTTAGGATCTGTTTTGTCTGGTCTTTCAAGGCCTGACAAACCCCTATGGCCGCTATAGCCGGCTGAATGACTGCCCCTGCTGTGGTGAAGGATGCCTTTAACACAGTTTCCAATCGCTTATCAGCCGTGTTCCTTAAACATTTGGACATTATCCACCAGGCAGGTGAGATTTTTATTGACACATGACACCGCCGCATCAACTGCGGGGACTTCCCATTTCTTTGTGAACTTCTCCTCCATCGGATAGAGGACAGAAAATCTCTTTGGGGTTACAAAGAGTTGGTCCGGGTGAACCCAATCCTGATACATCGGATCCTCCAAGAGAGGATGTATCGGAACACTGAACCTGATTGTGGAACCTTTAAGGAACCCAATGAAGAGACTGCGCTGACAGCCGGCAGAGGCTGGGGCAGCTTAAAAGCTGAATGCACCATGTCCGTCAAGGACTGGACCCAAAGTCTCTCCACCTGAGTGGCAGAGAAAGGCTCCTCTAAGGTGGATTCTCCTGAATCAGCTGTCTCTGGCTCATCCGCCTGGTCCCCCTCTAAGAGGAAATCCTCCCTGTCCAGGGATTGTACTCCTGGAGAGGGGGACCTGGCCCGCTTTCTTTCGGGCAAAGCGGCTGCAATTAATGCAGTCAATCTCTTCTCCAATCCCCCAAGGGTGGAGGCCAACACCTCCTCTGAAACATAGACAGGGGGTGCCTGGGCTAGGCTGACAATAGCCCCTAAAGAACCCAATGGCTCAACCGGAGGGCACAACTCTGGTGTCTCAGGGGAATAGGGTGTCAAAGACGCTTGTCCCTGATCCTCAGATCCCCATGGGAAGCCCTTTTGCTTCTTTGCATTTTTGGCGGTTTTGCTGTCCCAGACCCTTTAGGAGCCATGTCCCTGTCTGGAGGACTGCTTATCAGGACACCCACCAGTCAGACAAGAAAAGGATCACTCTAAGGATAATCCCTGAGTCCTCCTTGTCTGGACAGTTACCAAATCACTGTTGCTGGGCTACCGGGCCAATTGAATACACCCTACTGAGGAACCGAGTGTTCGGGGTTAAGGGGAGTCTTCGCTGAAGGAGACTGCTCTCTGCTGAGTGCACACCACCAAAGGTTCTCAGAGCTACAGGAGTAAGCTTCCGCTCTGTGTCCCACCTGCAGACTGACACAACTGGTGCGCGTCTGTGCGCGCGCATGTGCAAGCGGGTGCGCGTCGGTGGCGCGCGGGGGCCTTGTGTGTTGTGGGGTGGGATACTTGTGACGCCCACTTGTGACGAACGGAGGCCAGCGAGGAGGAAGGGGGTGACTGCCCCAGGCAGGAAAAAACAATCCGGGACTTAGCAATTTAACCCAGGCTGAAAGAAGAGAACCGACAGGTAACAGTTTAAACTTAACAATCAACCATGCAAGTAGAAATGTAGGATTGGCCAGGGGATAACCATATGGGGAATAGCAGCCATCCTGTCTAGTATAGACATAGTGGTCAACATTGCCTCTGCGATCAGCATAACAGGCCACCCATAGACCCCGAATAAACTGGAGGACCTACTGTCGGACCAAGTCCCGCATGCCCCCCACTTACCTCTCCACGCTGCAGGGTATTGCCTAAGCAAGAGGCCCAATCTTTACCCCTCACCGTGGGTATTGCCAAAAGACCTTCAGGGACTGGGGTCCATCAGTAGGAACACCACTCCCCTGGACCTATAGAGCACCCTGGCATCAGAAGCACTTAGCCATGGAATAGACCAGAGCTCTGGAGCCCAGAGTCCAGCCCTCAATTAGAGAGGCATTATAGGCCAAACCTCGTTCTTCCACCGAGGCCCGGGTACCGTCCACTTTGGCTATGAAGCACTTTGAACGGATCCGGAATTCAAGCCTGCTTTAGTCCAGACAGGACCACCTAAGCAAGAGCTTTGCGAACGTGACCAACACCTAAGACACTGGCGAAAAAACTGAGGTACTCCCAGTAAGGGTGGGGTTATATAGGGAGGGAACTTCTTGTCTTAATTGCCAGTGTCCATCACCTGAAGGTAGGCTCTATAACCCACATAGTTATTACTATGCTGCTCTGTGTCCCGTGATGTACGATAAAGAAAGATAGTTTATAAAACTATGTCTTGTGGGCATTGTGAAGCCCACAAGCACTTACTTCCTGAAAGTCTTGGATGGGGAGTGATAATTGGGTAGCGCGCTGCATCCTGGGAAATGATGACACACATTTCCCAGGAGCATTAGAGGGAGATGATGTCAGAATCCTAGGTGATTCCAAAGGCAGATTTCGTAGGACCGCATAGCAACAGGCATTTCCAGATGAGTAAAAAATGTTTTTTTTTTTTTTTTCATTTTTAGGTCTAATGAGCACAATAATGAAAAAAAAAATTTGGGAGGGAAACTCCACTTTAAATAAAGGTTTATGTTAAGGCCCCATGCACATGGGACGCCGGTGCAAACTCTGTTAAACACACGTTTTTAAAGGCTAAAACTGGCTGTTAGAAACGCCCGTTTTGCTGCGAATTTCGCAGCGTTACCGCGTTTTACCGCCTTTGCGTTTATAAGCGTTTAGTTAAGAAACATCATAAGACCCTCCCTAAGCTCAAAAAACAGTATTATTTAACCATTTCAGACATTTTGTGAGACCAGAGTGAGTAGCAGCTGAGAGAGCAGCAGTGTACTTGTATTTAGTGTGTCACTTGCCACATCACCTGCCACAAGCTGCGGATTGTCCACTTGCCACGTCACCTGCCACAAGTTGTGAATTGTCCACTTGCCACGTCATCTGCCATGTCACCTGGCCACGCCCCCTGCCACAAGTTGTGGATTGTCCACTGGCCACGTCACCTGGCCATGTCACCTGCCATGTCACCTGGCCACGTCACCTGCCACAAGTTGTGGATTGTCCACTTGCCATGTCACCTGGCCACATCACCTGCCGTGTCACCTGGCCACGTCACCTGCCACGTCACCTGCCACAAGTTGTGGATTGTCCACTGGCCACGTCACCTGCCACGTCAACTGGCCACATCACCTGCCACAAGTTGTGGATTGTCCACTTGCCACGTCACCTGGCCACGTTACCTGCCACAAGTTGTGGATTATCCACTTGCCAAATCACCTGGCCACATCACCTGCCACAAGTTTTGGATTGTCCACTTGCCACGTCACCTGCCACAAGTTGCGGATTGTCCACTTGCCACGTCACCTGGCCACGTCACCTGCCACATCACCTGTTCACATCACTTGGCCACAAGTTGTGGATTGTCCACTGACCACCTCACCTGGCCACGTCACCTGCCACAAGTTGTGGATTGTTAACTTTCCACGTCACCAGTCCATGTCACCTGGCCACTTCAACTGGCCACATCACCTGCCACGTCACCTGGCCACGTCACCTGCCACAAGTTGTGGATTGTCCACTGGCCACATCACCTAGCCACATCAACTGCCACGTCACCTGGCCACATCACCTGGCCACCTCCCCTGGCCACTTCACCTGCCACAAGTTGTGGATTGTCCACTTGCCACGTCATCTAGCCATGTCACATGGCCACGTCACCTGCCACAAGTTGTGGATTGTCCACTAGCCACGTCACTTGTCAATGTCAACTGGCCAAGTCACCTGCCACAAGTTGTGTATTGTCCACTTGCCACGTCAGCTGCCCCAAGTTGCGAATTGTCCACTTGCAATGTCACCTGGCCACGTCACCTGGCCACAAGTTGTGGATTGTCCACTGGCCACGTCACCTGGCCATGTCACCTGCCACAAGCTGTGGATTGTCCACTTGCCACATGACCTGGCCACGTCACCTGCCACATCACCTGGCCATGTCACCTGCCACAAGTTGTGGATTGTCCACTGCCCACGTCACCTGGCCACGTCACCTGCCACGTCACCTACCACAAGTTGTAGATTGTCCACTTGCCACGTCACCTGGCCATGTCACCTGCCACAAGTTGTGGATTGTCCACTGCCCACGTCACCTGGCCACGTCACCTGCCACGTCACCTGGCCACGTTACCTACCACAAGTTGTAGATTGTCCACTTGCCACGTCACCTGGCCATGTCACCTGCCACAAGTTGTGGATTATCCACTGGCTACGTCACTTGGCCACGTCTGTGGGAGACGTCTGTGGGTCTTGATGGGGCCCTGCAGTGTTTTCTCACTAGGAATTAAATCTGCCATTATGTAAGGCCACGTACACACGATCAGACCAAACCGATGAGACTGGTCCGACGGACCGTTTTCATCGGGTCACCGCTGAAGTTGTCTGATGGTCTGATGTGCTTACACACCATCAGTCCAAAATCCCATCGGGCCAGAACGCGGTGACGTAGAACACAACGACGTGCTGAAAGAACGAAGTTCAATGCTTCCAAGCATGCATGGACTTGATTCTGAGCATGCGCGGGTTTTTGGTCCGATGCTTTTGTGTACTAACCATCGTTTTGGTCTGACGGTCAGGTGTCCATCGGACAGAATTTAAAGCAAGTTTTAAAACTTTGGTCCGATGGACAACGGTCCGATGGGCCGTACACACGATCAATTTGGTCCGATGAAACTGGCCTTAAGGCCAGTTTCATCGGACTGGTCTGATTGTGTGTACGTGGCCTAAGTGTTTTAAGTCTGGGGTTTGGGGGGGCAGCTATTTCATTCCTTATTTCTTTTAGTCCCTTTTGCCACACATTTCCCTTTGTTTCTGTCTCCCCATATGTGTTTTTCTCTTTTTTATTTTTTTCTCACCCTCTTGCTTGCATGGGCAGAGATCCATGCCGCACTGCCTGGGGCATCCATGGTGTCCCTATAGGGAGAGAGCGGCCATCCAGTGCTGCTTTTTTTACTGAGGACGCTCTTGATGATGTCATTTGGCCTCACCGGGCTACACATGCATGCGGGCCAGTGGGGAAGGCCGTGCACCATCTTGGTTTGGAGTACAGGATGCTTTCTTGCCATCGGTGGATAGGGGAGTCCTGGGGGGTCAATTGGTCAATTGGACAAATCAAAAGGTTTAGACTGCCTTTGTTGGGCAATGCACAGCCTCCTTGATTTGGCTACTGTGGCAGGTTGGCATGGCTGTGCAAATCGCTGTATGTGTACTTTGGCCGGTTTAAGAGCAATATCAATCACACAGAACAACGGCACAATGGGAAAGCCGATGTGCATGGCCAGCGGCCACGATGTCTGCCCACAATCGCTCCACAGAGAGCCAGAACAAGGATCTGTCAATGTAAACAAACAGACCCCCGTTCTGACAGGGGAGTAGAGAGAGATCTTCTGTTCCTAGTGATCAGGAACAGTGATCTCTCTCTACTCCCAGTCAGTCCACTCCCCCCACAGTTAGAAACACCTCCCTAGGACACACTTAATCCCTTGATCGCCCCTAGTGTTAAATAGACATGTGCATGGCGAAAAAATGAATTTACCGATTTTTTTATTCGACCGATTGAATCGATAAATTCTCGATTCGAATGCAGCAAAGTGAACAAACAAAAGAAAAATTTGCATCAAATGATTACAATGACTCTTAAATCACCTTTGGCTTAACCAATAACAGCATTATTTCGAAATGGTACCCTAAAAAATTGACTGGTCATTAAGGGTGTAACTCTTTCAGGGACTGAAGTGGTTAAAGAGGGTGGAAAGGCTGCAGTGGTAGACCTGGTAAGTCATGATCCAGTCTGTGGGAGACCCAAGTTCAGGTCCCGGGCATTCAGTTCCTGAAACTGATATTCACTTAGCAAAGTGAATGTTGAACCTGTCAATAATCTCGGCCAGGAAGTCCCGACTTGATTATCAGGCCACTGGACAAGCAGCCTGGCATCTAAGCAGGTAGCCCTTTCCCGCTTAGTTCTGCTATCCAGCCAAGTGGGCAACCTGTAGACAATAGTAGCTCCTCTTCATCAGAGGAAGACCTGTAGTTGCTTGGTTTTAGTTGTTCCCTCGGGCAACCATATACCCAGGCAGTCAGAAAGGCCATTACAGCGGTTAAAAGACAAGGTATTTCCCCTTTCTTCAAAATGGCAATTTTTTTTCCATTCATGAGAAAAGATAAATTACAAAATAAAGCAGGTAGTAAAGCAGGAGTTGCAAAAGGGACAGTCGTCTATTCAAATCTTATCCTTGTCAATAATCGGATATAGTATCTCTTGAATCTCTGCCTACAGTAGATGCGGCAGTAGTCTAGTAAAGAGATGGCCACATGGGCCTGGCATCCAGCAGTGGCCCCTATATCGACAGTTAGTGGCCGAGGGTTCTGGACCCAGAATATAGAAGCAGCATTTGAAGAGGGACTCCCTAAAGCTGAAATCATTTGGGTCCTAGCCGAAATGAATGTGTTGATGAACTCTATTGGAGAGGTGGCAATAGACTTAATAAGGGGCTTAGCCAGGGCAATGCTATACTCGATCATGGCTAAGAAAGCCCTATGATTGAATCCTAGGACTATGTTTGCTTCTTCAAAGCAAAATTAGTGTAAGGCGCCGTACACACGGCAGAGAACCTCGACGGGCAGAACACATCGTTCCGCCCGTCGAGGTTCTCTCCCGGCCGTCGGATTCGGCGACCCGCCCGTCGGGAATGGCAACCAGCCATTCTTCCAGGCGGGCCGTCGAGGAAATAGAGAGCGTGCTCTCTATTTCGGCTCGACGGGCTTCCCGACGGGAAGCTCGCTGAGACCGTACACACGGCCGAGGTGCTCGCTGGAATGTGCATTCCAGCGAGGTTCTCGCTGATTTTCAGCGAGAACCTCGGCCGTGTGTACGGGGCCTCAGATATCGTATGAAAATCTCTGTTTGGTAGTAAATTGGAGACAGCCATATCAGGAGTGACAGGTGGCAAGTCTGGTCTTCTCCCACAAGATGGGCAGCAAAAGGGATAACAATTTTTTTTCTCCCAACAGGTTTTGGTCTTCTAGGTCCAGGGAACCTAGAGCCTGTTGTCAGGCCAAGGTTCCAGGTGAAGGATGGAAGGAAACAGACAACCTTTCGCAAGGACGGGTCTGTCTGGATGTGTGCCAGTCGGCACACCAGACTTAAAGTGGTTGTAATGTCACAATGTAGAGTATAAGATTTCCTATCATCTGTGCCCAGTCTTGCCACACAGAGATAATCCAGCGCTGAGTAATCCTCTTTTAAAGTTCAGTGCAAATTAACAGAATTTCAGATAAAAACCTGCCAAATTAGGTTAAGTCCGTTTCTCTGTTATTGCTTTCAGTAACAGGTTATTTACAAATCTAGCTTGGACATCTTTATCATAACAAGAGGTGATCCAAAGTTCATTGTATATTACTAGGATGTGTTATTATGTTATATCACCTCATGTTATGATAAACAAAACATAACATATGATAAACATGTCCTAGCTATATTTGTAAATAACCGCTCACTCAAAGCAAGAAGAGAGAAAACAGACTTTTGATTTAGGCAGGTTTTTATCTGGAAGACTGTTCATTTTCACTGGACATTAAAAGAGGATTACTCAGCGCTGGATTAACTCTGTGTGGCAAGACTGGGCACAGATGATAGGAAATCTTATACTCTACATTGTGACATAAAAAAATTTTTTTGGGGGTTTACAACCACTTTAAGGCTATCTGATACATGGATGCTGTAAGTACTATATTTATGTTTTGAATAAAATAGTTTAATGGTTTTACACTATTGGAGCCTATTATCTTTTATAAAACCACCCATAAATTCACCCATAAATTCACAGCAAGAGACACCCTGGAGATAAGACGTATGCAGACTCTCAGGCTGTGACTTAACCATTTGGCATCTTTTGATCCTCTAACGGGGGATCACATAGATCTGGTAAGGAGTTAGTCATATCATCTGGTGGTGGAACTTTCACGTGGAAGATGGTGGATGGATACTACTAATGCTTATTTGTGGATCAGCCCATAGTTTCAAACACTGGTGGACTTTTAAATTATGAACTTTATGACCTAGTGCAATTTTTATTTTCTATATACATGTTATACTGTGTTTTATATCAGACAGGATAATCGCTGCTTTTATTTCATCAATTTTTATTTATGTGCAATTGTTGTTTCATCTGTATTTAGTGCAGTTTTTCACACTTTTCTATAACCTTTCTCAAGACCCATAAGTCAAAAACCCTGAATATGCAGCAGGAACCCACTAAGATTAAAATCAAGAGTAGTGTTGCATTGTCTGTCAAATTATACTGTAGATATAAATACAGTGACTGCTGTGCCATAAAGTGACGTGTGTTTCAAAAGTGGATACCCATAAATCTACATAAAGGTATAAACATATTTATAATAATAAATGTAGCGCTACCCAATTCAGGAGCCGCTGGTTTGATTTGGGATCGGCAAATTAAGTTACCCCAGCTTGGTCTAGGGATGCACCAGAAGAATTAAGTAGTAAACGGAGGTCCACACAGTCAATAAAGATTTTCTCAATGCTTTAATTCCAGGCCAACATTAGCCAACATCAACTTTGGTGAAGGAAGAATAGGTTGATGAGAGAAGAGAAACTTTCGATGTCAGGCCTGGATATACACAAGGCAGATCAGCCCTTAGTAGCACAAATATTCACACGTCGCCACTCCTATGAGACTGAGTGGGTAAGGTGTCTCCGGACAGGTGTCTCTCACACAGACCTGGCAGCCGAGGCGCCACCTCGAATTTTGGCTGGGAGGAACGGGTCTCTCTCACAGGCCCGACTCTAGGCCTCTGCCACAGGCCAGTTAATTTGGATAGACTAAATGTGCGAACAGAGCGAATCCTCCCAGTAACTTCTCAGCATAAGTCACCGGGCGGCAGTAGAGCGTACCTGCCAGCCGTCTTGGATTCTCTTAGGCTTCGGGAACCCAGTAAATCAATGAGGTCCCTTGATTCTTGTCTCCAGCTGAGACTCAGGAAGGCCCAGGAACCTGGCCAGATGGGCAGCTCCGGCAGGGTCCATGGGCGTGCACACCCTGAAGGTGGATGCCACACCCCGAGTCCGGGACCCCGCACACGTGAAGAAGAACCCCGAAGAGCCGACCTAGGTCCCAGATATACCCCTCCCCAGCATGCCCAGCGAGGAAAAACCCTCTCCAATTGGCTGCTGATGAAAACTCCATCCGCCAGAAGTCCCGCTGGCTCCCACTGCCGGCCAAGGATGAAATGACATCCCCAGAATGCAGTCCGAGCCAGTGGACCCTTCCAGAATGACATAGGTCAACAACTTAAACAAATCACAACTAGGAGCAACTTAACTCTCCTAGTCCAACTAGTTTTAAACACAGCACCCATGCAAAAAGCAAGGGGGCGCGACACAAATAAAGTGCTTCAACGATAAAGTGACTTAGTAATGACGTGATTATAGTGCTACAGGTAAGTTGACAAAGTTATATACATCAAGGATGAATAACTGATCTACTCCAATAATGAAAATCTTAAACAATACCTATACAGTGCTGGCAATTCGTACAAAGAAATAAATGAAATCATGTGTCTCAAGGCTGGACACTAAAACATATACACATTAAAATCCTGGAAACATAGAGAATCATTTCTTCTATCAAAAAATCCTTATTTCCTGGATGGCTATGCGTGATCTATCCCTTCACCATAGTGTGAAAATCCATATACAGTACTGTATTTATTGGCGTATAACACTCACTTTTTTACCCTGAAAATAGAGGGTAAAATGTGCCTGCGTGTTATACGCAGGGGGCTTTGGAAAGTTTTTTTCCTAAAACGTCCCTCCTAAAGTAAGGGTGCGTGTTATACGCCTGTGCGTGTTATACGCCAATAAATACGGTAATTTAGTGACTTAGTCCCTTTCTTCCTGTGTCACCTCCATGCTCTCTGGCCTCTCACCTTGTATATACTTTAAATTAGCATATGATGTCATCTCCCAGAGATGGCATAGTAACATTGGATCGCCTCTCTATCACCAAGTGATCCTCACACACACACCCTGCAGAGATATGGCCTGATCATCGATGAAAAAAAAAAAGAAGAAAAGCCAACTCTCTCCGACTCAACAGATGGTGTACCTGGGGACACTCTGCCAAGTCCTCTGTTTTGCCTTCTGAGAAAACAGACAGTCAGGAAGAGAATTCTGAGGACAGTAGCCTCCGCTTTTTTGACAGCTTCTCAATGCCTCAATCTTTTGGGCACAATGTTGTCATCTCTTGGGCGCACTGGCACCTCCACCAGTTTCATCTGGAATTCTTAGCTCAATGGAGGAAACAAAATCTAGCACAGTTAATAACAGTGTCACTCAGGATGAGTAGGAGTCTGCAGTGGTGGCCAAAGAGAGAGACCTTGAGGAAGTCACATCCCGCCGTTAGACTAGATCAATGTACGAATCATGTCAGCAAGACAGCCTGGAAGGCGCACTGCGAGGGTCTGTTGCTCAAGGAAAGTAGAGATTCCCAACCAAGGGGGGTGGTCTCAAATGTGCTGGAAACTTAAGAGGCCTTGTTAGCACTTTTTGACCTTGCTACACAGAATCAAGGGAAGACCAGTCCCTGTGCAGTTGGTCAGCAGGGCAGCGGTTGCCTGTATTCAACACTAGGAAGGAACTTGCAGAAATATGCTATTGAGAAAGGTGAAACCCATTATGTCCGGGGCAAAAAATCACCTACAAGTTTACCTCCCAGGAAATCTGAACATGCAGGCAGACCGACTATCATGCAAGCTTCCCACATCATGAGAGGGTCCTACATCTTCCCTGAGCTGGTCCACAGGTGGGACCTACCACAGATGGACCTCTTTGCTTCCCACAGCAATCACAAACTTGGGAAATGTTTTGACCTGGTTTTCGCACCCCAAGGCAGACGGGACAGATGCTCTGGTCTCTCCTGGAACTGCAATCTAGCCTATATATTTACCTTAACATCTCTCGTAATGAGATTCCTCTTGAGGCTGTCGAGAGAGAATATGGTAGTCATAGCAATTCCTCCATATTGGCCATGGAGGCCCTTGGTTTTCCCTGGACATTCACTTCAGGATACAGAAGCCAATTCTTCTCTGCACATGGGCAGATTGGGGCCACAAGCATAGCAGCGGAAAGGGGAGGCTGGAGAACCTGGGTTGCTCCAAAGTTTTTCTCGGCAGGGCGAGACTTTGATCCTACTGTGTCTTCGGTGACAGCTGCTCTGGACTGCCTCTAGGAAGGCGCTGGGAGAACAAATAAATAAAGCAAACAAATAAAGTTCATATGCAGCAGAACACAAGCACCAATAATAAGTGTCCAAAATAGTGCTTCTATGAATGATCATGCAGGTAAATCTGTGAAGTACCTCCACCACTTGTAATACTAGCAGCTCACCTCACAAAGTGGACCCCTGAATGAACAAAAGGGTCACAAGCAATTTTTCCAATAGGGTATGTATTACTGTGTCAGTAGATGAGCTGAGCTGACAGGAAGGATCCCTCTCTCTGCACTCTTGACTCTTCTAAGTAAGTTGGACCAGATCTCCGGTACCACAAATTGCATGTAATAAAAAGAACATATAGTGCTCTCTGCAAGGATTGGTATTTATTGTATTAAAAGAATTAGGCCACATACACACGATCGGTTAAACCGATGAGAATGGTCTGATGGACCGTTTTCATCGGTCAAAACCGATCGTGTGTGGGCGCCATCGGTTATTTAACCATCGGTTAAAAAAAAGCCAACTTAATTGAACGATGGATTCCTAACCGATCGTTAGTATGCACAAACCATCGGTTAAAAATCCATGCATGCTCAGAATCAAGTCGACACATGCTTGGAAGCATTGAACTTAATTTTTTTCAGCACGTCGTTGTGTTTTACGTCACTGCGTTCTGACACAATCGTTTTTTTTAACCGATGGTGTGTGGGCGCGACGGACCATCAGTCAGCTTCATCGGTTAACCAATGAAAACGGTCCATCAGACCGTTCTCATCGGATGGACTGATCGTGTGTACGCGGCATAAGACTTACAAACACGGCACTGCAACCCAGTGCCTGGCATGCAAGCATGTTGACGTCACGTGATTTCCATCCGTACGCATTACGTCCCAGGGGGCGAGACTTCATCAGCGGATTGCACGTGTTGGTTGTTTCGGCAATAACAACATTTAAAGGGGCCAAAGATCTTTTAGTTGCACAATTATTAAAGACAGTCATGAGGATTCAACCATCAAGAAGGAGAGTCTTTCAGTGTTGCTGGATTTCCTGTCTGTTTAACCATTTGCTCCAATAGAGCGGCGTCCGGTTGGGGACATTACCTACAAAGCAGTATCTATCGCAGTATCTTCAGGCAGAAGGATGTCTGAGATGCAAGCTCTTGGAGCTCCAGAAAAACATAATGTTTTCTTTCCAGAAAAAGGAGGGTTGTGTCCTGTAGGTCATTTTGTACCTAAGGTAGCGACGGCCCTCCATTTAACAGACATGTGTGCATTAACTAACCTTCCAGAAGATAAGTCAGGAAAGTCACATCAATGGGACGTTTTCAGATCAATAAAGAAGTATCTGGCCACAATTGCTCCTTTCAGATTATCTAATAAATCTTTCATCGTTTCAGCTGGAAATCATCAAGAATGAGAGTCTACTACCTGGACTCTAGCTAACTTGTTGTGCATATAGGGTGAGAGGTTTACCCCAAATTCTGACCCTACCATCTGAATATTGCACCTGAAATAGAGACTAAATGCTGGGAGGGGGATTCCAGGGGGACAAGCATGGCCGAATTCCAGACAAGGCCACCGAGGCCAGGGCTGGGGGGGCAGTGGGTGCAGGGGCGGCTCCGTGGCAACAGGGGACAGGAATGGACTGGCCATCGGTACTACCGAGAGTTTCCCAGTGGGCCGATGGGCTCAGTGGGCTAGTTACAGCGGCCACCACCTAATCTGCATCGGAGATGTGCAGCGATCTACCCGTCAATCGCCGACAGCTGGCGCCTGATGGGTAGATCGAGATTTAGCCAGCTTGCAGAGTAGCGCAGGAAGCGTGAGTAATAAGTTCTCTCTCATGTCACTCTGCTCCTCCGTGGCCCCTCCTCTCTTCTCGTCCATTCCCATTTCCTTGTGACATCATCTGGGATGGACGAGAAGAGAGGAGAGGCCACCGGGGAGCAGAGTGACATGAGAGAGAACTTATTACACAAGCTTCCTGTGCTATTCTGCATGCTGGCTGGTAAACAATGTGCCCCATAATGTGCAATGTGCCCTGATATTCCATGTGCCCCATAATGTGCAATGTGCCCTGATGTGCCCTGTCCCCCGTGTCCTAATGTGATATATGCCCCGTGCCCTGATGTGCCCCATGCCTTGATGTGTCCTGTGCCCTTATGTGTCCTGTTGTGCCCCGATGTGCTGTGCCTCAATGTGGTGTGCCCTGATGTGCTGAAATGGACCTTGATGTGCTGTGCCCTGTACCCTGATGTGATGTGCCCTGTATGTGTTGTGCCCTGATGTGCCCTGTGCCCTGATGTGCTGTGCCCTGTACCCTGATGTGCTGTGCCCTGTACCGTGATGTGCTGTGCCCTGATGTGCTAAACTCTATACCGTGCCCTGATGTGCACTGTACCCTGATGTGTTGTGCCCTGGGCCGGTCTGGATAAAGGCCCCCCTATGTGATGGTGTGTGTGTATGGGGGGGGGGCATTAAAGGACCCGGCCTTGGGGCGGCAAAGGGAGTAAATCCAGGCCTGGGGACAAGAGGAGTCGTCCTTTAAGTGTTGGGGGAGGCAACAATTTAAGAGTTCATTTTAGGAACTATGGAAAGAAGTTAGAATTCCCACACCAAAAACTACTGACATGCTAACATGATTTGGTCATATGCAGGGATGTACAAATCTGACATATACAGATGTGCTCTATCTGGGCCAAACACCTGGGATAAAAAGACCATTTGACTCATATAAAAACAAAATGTGCAAATGATGTAATTGCTGCATGGCCACATTTCCAGCTGTAAAGGTTCCTGTACAACTTTACTATAGACAAAAAATACTTATATCCTATGAGAAATAATAGACAAGAATGTGATTAAACTCACAAGCAATCATTCAAAAATTAATTATTCGTTTTGGGTGCAGTTGGCCTTTAAAATAAAGTCCTACATGAACATTACAAAAAAGGAAACATTAGAGAATTTAGACAGTTACTTATTATAAGCTTATTAAAGATTAAATTCTTCAGGCTGCAAATAGCATGTATTATATAATATAATACAAAAAGAGAACAATATAATGCATAGCACACTTTAAAGGGTAGATGTAATAATGTTTAATGATGAATGAAGCTCCATGAAAACTTTACTGCTTATCTGTGTTATTTTATTTCCTGTAAGCTTTAAGATTACTAAGGTCTCTATGTAATACATAAATTACTTAAACTGTAGTATGAGTGAACACTAATATTATACCCCTTTGTTCTTCTTAATTATCTTTTATTCTGAGCAGCCCCCATGTTTACTGCACATCTGCTCTTACATTAAACCGTGGCGGCATTTCTTAGACTCCCTTATATTCCATTCTTTTTATTTTTCCTCAGGCCATTCTTAGTTGGTGCCTTGTACAGAAATAAACAATCCTGTCATCTTGTAGATTGAGGACTGCCCTTATTTTTGTGGTATAAACAATAGCATTCTATACTGTAACTTGTTTATTATTTTATCTGCTTTTAAAATATCCTTTAAACACTCAAAGTGGGGATTGAAAAGTCAGATTGTTACATGAACCAACATAAATAGTGAGCTGAAGCATCAATCTTAAAATGTATAGGGCAGGGGTAGGCAACTTTTTACAGGTTGATATCTACCTGGACAACATGGAGAAGATAAAAAAGATAAAAAAGATCAACATCACTCCCCCACAGTAGTGAGTGTTCTCTGCCCCCTCCACATTACCAGCCCCCACAGTAGTGTCCCTCTGCCCTCTTCACATCACCCACTACAGTAGTTCCCTGCCCCTCTGCTCGCCCCATAGCAGTGTCATCTGCTCTTTTCACATCACCCTCCCATAGCAATGTCCTCTGCCCCCCACCCCACAGAAGTGTTCTGTTCCACCCCAATGCAGTGTCCTCTGCCCCCTTCACATTACCCAGTGTCCTCTCCCCCCCCCCACAAAAGTGTTCCATATCCCCCAATTCTATGTCCTCTGCCTACTTCACATCACTCCACCCCCTTTCCCACTGTAGTGTCCTCTGCCACCTCCCCCTAAAATAGTGTCCTATACCTACCAATGCATTGACCTCTGCCCCTTTCACATCACCTCCAACTGTAGTCCCCTCTGCCCCCCACAGTAGTGTCCTGCCTGCCTTCACATCACCCCCCCACTGTAGTGTCCTCTGCCCCCCTCCCCCAGTAGTGTCATTTAGCCCCCAAAGCAGTGTTTAATGCCCCACTTCAGATTACCCCCCCACTGTACTTTCTCTGCCCCCCCCCCCCATGAAGTCTGCCCCTCTGCCCCTGAAAGCAGAGCAAATTTGCCTCCCAATTCCCAAGTAGTGTCCTCTGTCCCTTTCTGATCACAATCCCCCCCTCACTGTAGTGTCATCTATCCTCCCTCCAACGGTGTCCTCTGTTCCCTTCACATCACCCCCCTCACACACACAGCGCTGTGTAGGCAGCACTTCCTACCTGGCAACGTGAGTTCAGCAGAGCGGAGATCAGGAGCCAACATAGTGCTGGATGTAAGGCTGGAGCTGCCAGATTTAACTTTTTATAATTACAAGCTGATGATTGGTTGTTAGGACCACCTAGTAACCAATCACTAAGGAAGTTGCCGCCCTCACCCTTTATCACTTTTCTGCCTCACGCTGTCTGCTCTGCAGTGAACATGAAAGTGGCGGAGGCTGGGGTGAGGCAGAACCGTGTCCGTGATCTACCTGTCCGCTTACTGCGATCGACCTGACAATATGTCAATAGAGGAGATAAAATGGAAATGAGTAAAGCTGTACTCCAGTAATTCAGCCACTTTGTAAAATGTGCAGGCATACTATGAATTAAGTCCAGTGAGGTGCATGCCACCTCATTGAGCAAGCATTATCTATCTTTCCAGAGTTCCATAAAACTGCCAGATGTAAATAAAAAATATAGGTTCCTGAGGTCTCATGCACCTTGTTGGACTTAACCACTTAAGACCCGGACCTTTATACAGGTTAAGGACCTGGCCAGTTGTTGCGATTTGGCACTGCGTCGCTTTAACTGACAATTGCGCGGTCGTGCGATGTGGCTCCCAAACAAAACTGGCGTCCTTTTTTTCCCACAAATAGAGCTTTCTTTTGGTGGTATTTGATCACCTCTGTGATTTTTATTTTTTACTCTATAAACAAAAATGTTTTTCCTCAGTTTAGGCCAATATGTATTCTTCTACCTATTTTTGGTAAAAAAAAATCGCAATAAGCGTTTATCGATTGGTTTTGTGCAAAATGTATAGCGTTTACAAAATAGGAGATAGTTTTATTGCATTTTTATTTTTATTTTTTTTACTACTAATAGCGGCGATCAGCGTTTTTTTTCATGACTACGACATTATGGCGGACACATCGGACAATTTTGACACATTTTTGGGACCATTGTCATCTTCACAGCAAAAAATGCTATAAAAATGCATTGTTTACTGTGAAAATGACAATTGTAGTTTGGGAGTTAACCACTAGGGGGCGCTGTAGGGTTTTATGTGAGACCTCATATGTTTTTCTAACTGTAGGGGGGCGGGGCTGGACGTGTGACATCATTGATCGTGTTTCCCTATATCAGGGAACACACGATCAATGAAGCTGCCACTGTGAAGAATGGGGAGGCTGTGTTTACACACAGCTCTCCCCGTTCTTCAGCTCCGGGGACCGATCACGGGAGCCTGGCGGCGATCAGGTCCATGAGTCCCGCAGCCGCGACCCAAGGACGGGCACTTAAAGAGGACATACAGGTACGTGCTTGTGCCCAGCCGTGCCATTCTGCCGATGTATATCTGCAGGAGGCAGTCTTTAATTGGTTAAAGTGGAACTGCAGTCTGCTCAGATAATTTTCCGGCAGGGTCATGTGCAGGGGTGGGGATGAATCACTCGTCAGACTAATAGGGATGAGCCCGATGTTCGAGTCAAGCATAAGCTCGACTCGAACATTGGGTGTTCGTCTGTTCACGGGATAGCGAACAATTTAAAGGTGTTTGTGGCAAATTTGAAAGCCGCGGAACACCCTTTAAAAGTCTATGGGAGAAATTAAAAGTGCTAATTTTAAAGGTTAATATGCAAGTTATTGTCATAAAAAGTGTTTGGGGACCTGGGTCCTGCCCCAGGGGACATGTATCAATGCAAAAAAAGTTTTAAAAACTGACGATTTTTCGGGAGCAGTAGTTTTAATAATGCTTAAAGTCAAACAATAAAAGTGAAATATTCCTTTAAATTTCATCCCTGCGTGGTGTCTATAGTATGCCTGTAAAATAGTGCATGTTTCCCATGTTTAGAACAGTCCCTGCACAAAATTACATTTCTAAAGGAAAAAAGTCATTTAAAACTACTCGCGGCTATGATGAATTGTCGGGTCAAGGCAATACAGATAAAGTGGGTTCCCCCCAGTTCATAACCAGGCCCTTTGGGTCTGGTATGAATATTAAGTAGAACCCGAACCCCAAAAAAAATTAAAAAAAATGTGTCATTGAAAAAAATGACATGGGTTCCCCCAAATTCCATTGCCAGGCCCTTCAGGTCTGGTATGGATATTAAGGGGAACTCTTATCCGCGCACGCAACCTGGCAGGCCACAGGAAAATAGGGGGAATGAGAGCGCCCCCCCTCCTGAACCGTACCAGGCCACATGCCCTCAACATGGGAAGGATGTCCCCATGTTTATGGGGACAAGGTCCTCATCCCCACAACCCTTGCCCGGTGGTTGTGGGGGTCTGCAGGCAGGGGACTTATCAGAATCTGGAAGCCCCCTTTAGCAAAGGGGACCCCCAGATCCTGGCTCCCCGTATGTGAATTGGTAACGGGGTACAGTGTACCCCTACCATTTCAGCCAAAAAAGTAACAGAAATGGTTAAAAAAAAAAACACACACGCAGCTTGGGACAAATCCCTTAATTAAAAATAAAAAAAATTCCAGCGCTATAAGCCTTCTACGATCGAAACATCCTCCATAGGAGTCTCCTGGCCGAATGACGAGCGACCCGTAAATAACCGAGGGCGGGGTGGTTTCCCGTGATGCGTCAGAGGGGACGGGGTCATCTGTGACACCACGGGAAAAACGCCCGAAACCTCCGTTGCGTCAGAGGGGGGCGGGGTCACCGATCCATGCCACGGGTGGCCCCTCCCTCGGTTATTTAAGAGCTGTCCTATGGAGGCTGTATCGATCGTAGTGGCGGGTCATAGAAGAATTACAGTGCTGGAATTTTTTTTTGTCTCAAGCTGTGTTTTTTTTACCTTTTTTGACACTTTTTTTGGTGAAATGGTAGGGGTACAATGTACCCCGTTACCAATTCACGTAGGGGGGGTCAGGATCTTGGAGTCCCCTTTGTTAAAGGGGGCTTCCAGCTCCTGATAAGCCCCCTGCCCGCAGACCCCCACAACTACCGGGCAAGGGTTGTGGGGATGAGGACCTTGTCCCCATAAACACGGGGACATCCTTCCCATGTTGAGGGCATGTGGCCTGGTACGGTTCAGGGGGGGGGGGCGCTCTCTCATCCCCCCTCTTTTCCTGCGGCCTGCCAGGTTGCATGCTCGGATAACAGTTCCCCTTAATATCCATACCAGACCTGAAGGGCCTAGTTATGAACTGGGGGGAACCCATGTCATTTTTTTAAATGACTTTTATCTGTATTGCCTTGACCCGACAATTCATCATAGCGAGTAGTTTTAAATTACTTTTTTCCTTTAGAAATGTAATTTCAAGGCAAGGGTTGTGGGGATGAGGACCTTGTCCCCATGAACATGGGGACATCCTTCCCATTGTGTCATGGACTTACCTCCTTCCTGGCTTCTTATCACTGACATGTGCTGGCAGCCATCTTGCTTCCTGAGCTTCTTGTAACTTCCTACTCCCTGCGGCTCCTCCTTCCCATTGGGAGGAGCTGGATGCTCAGCACATATATACCACGGCTGTTGCAGTACTCCCTTGCTTGGTCCTTGTCTTACAGCCTCCTGTGATCATGCTGCTGTTTGGATCACCGACCCGGCTCCTACGGACGTTCCTTCTGGTTCCTGATCCCCGGCTTCGTCTCACCACCCTTTGGCTACTGACTCCGGCTTGGCTGACTTCCATCCCTGGCTATCGACCCTGGCTTCGGCAGAGGACCCTTCTGGCTGTTGATCATTTGTTTGGACTTTACCTTGCTGTTTGGTTTTTTAATAAAGACCTTCTTCTTCATTTACATCTGTGTACCTCTGTTTCATGCTTCCTGACACATGGTGAGGGCATGTGGCCTGGTACGGTTCAGGAGGTGGGCGCTCTCTCGTCCCCCCTCTTTTCCTGTGGCCTGCCAGGTTGCATGCTCGGATAAGGGTCTGGTTACAACAGGTATGGGATAAAGCATCAGAGCATTTGCATGCGTACTGATACCCATGCAAATGCTTGGTATTGGCACAGATACTGATACTAGTATCGGTATCTGTCAGGGGAGGGCTGGCAGGGGGGTCAGGGTTGAAATCTCCCCCCAGACTAGTGACACTATGCACAGCCACCCTTAAATCAACTTTCCCAGAACACACCTTACATCAGATATGATGTATATGGGGTCTGTGCAGACTCTTAAGTATATGGGGTCTGTGCGGACTCTGATGTAAGGGGAGGCTCTGTGCAGACTCTGATGTAAGGGGAGGCTCTCTGCAGACTCTGATGTAAGGGGAGGCTCTGTGCGGACTCTGATGTAAGGGAAGGCCTCTCTGCAGACTCTGATGTAAGGGGGGCCTCTGTGCGAACTCTGATGTAAGGGGGGCCTCTATGCGGACTCTGATGTAGGGGGGGCCTCTGCGCAGACTCTGATGTAAGGGGGGCCTCTGTGCGGACTCTGATGTAAGGGGAGGATATGTGCGGACTCTGATGTAAGGGGGGCCTCTGTGCAGACTCTGATGTAAGGGGAGGCCTCTGTGCAGACCCTGGTGTAAGGGAAGGCTCTGTGCAGACTCTGATGTAAGGGAAGGCTCTGTGCGGACTTTGATGTAAGGGGGGCCTCTGCACAGACTCTGATGCAAGGGGAGGCTCTGTGCGGACTCTGATGTAAAGGGAGGCCTCTGTGCGGACTCTGATGTAAGGGGAGCCTCTGCGCGGACTCTGATTTAAGGAGGGCCTCTGCACGGACTCTTGTGATCATGAAAAATCTTAGACTGTTTTCCTTGATCCATCACTTTTACATGCTCTATGTGCCACTTGACTGGACTTGCCCCCCAGACCTAAGGCTGCCAGCCCTCCCCTGGTATCTGTGCAACCCTAGCAATAATTACGGTGCCTTGCAAAAGTATTCAGCCCCCTTGAACTTTGCAACCTTTTGCCACATTTCAGCTGTAAGTAGCTTGGGGTATGTCTCTATCAGTTTTGCACATCGAGTGACTGAAATTTTTGCCCATTCCTCCTTGCAAAACAGCTCGAGCTCAGTGAGGTTGGATGGAGAGCGTTTGTGAACAGCAGTTTTCAGTTCTTTGCACAGATTCTCGATTGGATTCAGGTCTGGGCTTTGACTTGGCCATTCTAACACCTGGATATGTTTATTTGTGAACTATTCCATTGTAGATTTTGCTTTATGTTTTGGATCATTGTCTTGTTGGAAGACAAATCTCCGTCCCAGTCTCAGGTCTTTTGCAGACTCCATCAGGTTTTCTTCCAGAATGGTCCTGTATTTGGCTCCATACATCTTCCCATCAATTTTACCCATCTTCCCTGTCCCTGCTGAAGAAAAGCAGGCCCAAACATGATGCTGCCACCACCATGTTTGACAGTGGGGATGGTGTGTTCAGGGTGATGAGCTGTGTTGCTTTTACACTAAACATAACGTTTTGCATTGTTGCCAAAACATTTGATTTTGGTTTTATCTGACCAGAGCACCTTCTTCCACATGTTTGGTGTGTCTCCCAGGTGGCTTGTGGCAAACTTTAAATGACACTTTTTATGGATATCTTTAAGAAATGGCTTTCTTCTTGCCACTCTTCCATAAAGGCCAGATTTGTGCAGTATACGACTGATTGTTGTCCTATGGACAGAGTCTCCCACCTCAGCTTTAGATCAATGCAATTCGTCCAGAGTGATCATGGGCCTCTTGGCTGCATCTCTGATCAGTCTTCTCCTTGTATGAGCTGAAAGTTTAGAGGGACGGCCAGGTCTTCGTAGATTTTCAGTGGTCTGATACTCCTCCCATTTCAATATTATCGCTTGCACAGTGCTCCTTGGGATGTTTAAAGCTTGGGAAATCTTGTTGTATCCAAATCCGGCTTTAAACTTTTCCACATCAGTATCTCGGACCTGCCTGGCGTGTTCCTTGTTCTTCATGATGCTCTCTGCACTTTAAATTGACCTCTGAGACTATCACAGTGCAGGTGCATTTATACGAAGACTTGATTACACACAGGTGGATTCTATTTATCATCATTAGTCATTTAGGTCAACATTGGATCATTTAGAGATCCTCACTGAATTTCTGGAGAGAGTTTGCTGCACTGAAAGTAAAGGGGCTGAATAATTTTTCACGCCCAATTTTTTAGTTTTTTATTTGTTAACAAAGTTTAAAATATCCAATAAATTTCGTTCCACTTCATGATTGTGTCCCACTTGTTGTTGATTCTTCACAACAAATTCCAGTTTTATATTTTTATGTTTGAAGCCTGAAATGTGGCAAAAGGTCGCAAAGTTCAAGGGGGCCAAATACTTTTGCAAGGCACTGTAAGTGACCCATTGTCTATAGTAAAACATTCCAATGTGCACTGGACAATGATTGTAAATATTTCAGCTGTTTGCCATGTATAAAACCTATTTTAATTTTTATTACACTCAGTTTTTATTCATCTCTCTATTAAAGTTTATGCATTATTAATGTTGATGTGTATTCCAATTCATACTTATTCATATTCAGTTTTTGTCATGTCAAACCCAGTCTTCCTTTGTACAAATACATATTTCAAAACGTTCAGTTTTAGGCCATAATAAGTGATAGTGTCTAAAATTGATCATATCCCACAACGTTGTTTAGTTTCTCTCCCACGGACCACATAAATTGGTGTTTGGCACACAACTGTATATAGTGCTTCCTGCAGTAATCTCAAACACTGTGGAGGTGAACTACCCAAGCTGATAGCCAACTCAAGTGGTACTCTAGAGGAAAATTTGACTTATTTTATACCATGATATTTCCTCAGTAGGCCAGTTCGAGCCATGAATACAAATGCATGTTTCTCCCCACAGTCGTGGCTCAGTGCAATCCATGCAGCGTACTGTAAATATGTCAGCTCTCTAGTCATCGTAGGCACCTTGGCCAAATCTTTTGTTATTCACTATTAAATGCTCTCAATATTTTATTGAAAGCTTGCAACAATTTCTGCCACTTGGTTATGCAACAGCGCTTCACAAATTAGATATTGATGAGATCTCATTTGTGTCACTGTTATCTCAAAGTCAGTTAATGAGTCTCTAATATACAAAAACAAATTACCCAGCAGTAGGTGCAAACAAAGTTTCTACATTTTAATAGCAAACCACTAGAATGAGGAAATGACAATATTTCAAGTGATGCAGAAGGAAGCATCTTATTCATCACAAAAGGTCACCTTCTCACTGCTATGTGTCAGTAAAGGTAAACTAATGATCAATTCTTTTTACAATGTTGTTCTCTTGGTGATGAGTACATGCAGCCAAACAGTGCATGGATTGATTTTGGACCACAAAGGATAATACAAAATCAAAGATGTGTGTAGGTATTTTACAGCTGAGCCAATCTGAGTTGTTCATTATTTCCATCAGGCTAGGGTTGTTCTTACTGTGTTCTCTTTACAGGGCAGCAGTTACAAAATGCTTCCACTTTGCCCCACCACGCTCTACTGACCCATAATGTCACTTTCAGGAAGGCATGTGGTTTCTTTGTATCCCTTTCTTCCAGGAAAAGACCTTATGAGATACTGTAGCGCTCATGCAATGTGCATGTAGGTGGGGGTGCAGCATGATGTGACAATAATAATTCACACAGTCAGGTGCTGGGAAGAATTTGTGTTGAAATAGTACATCAACAGTTCAGAACAAACCCAGTGGGAAGGCTGCACAACTGGGTTCAGTCGCCGTTTCCAGTAATGTGAAAAGAACAAGTATTAGCCAGACTGACAGCATCTACTAAGAGAGCAGAATGTGGTCTGGCCTTCTTGTGCCCAATCGGGATGAAGTCCAAAGGAGATGCTTCCCTACACTTTCTCTCCTCATCAGGAACCTTTTCCTTAAAATAGTACTGTACCTAACAGGCAAAGTACCTGCCCCTACTTTATCAACTCGAAAAAAGTGCGCCAAGCCTAGGAGTCAGATCCTGTGAGCCAGAGCCAAAAAAGGCTCTGCCTTACCCAAGATGGCTGCTAGGTCACATGGGGCAACACCGTTCAATAGGATAGCTTCCTTGGTAAACCAGGAAACCATAGAGGAACCCTGTTTCTCTTGACTTCCTCTTCAGCAACAATGCCACTGCGGAAGAGCACCACCTGCTGTGGAGGAATTAGACTGCAGTAGTCAATAGGGTTGGTGCTAACTGGTGCAGCAAAGCATAGTGTCACCCTCCTCCTGTCTAACTAATGTTAAATGTACTGCAATAGCAAAAAAAAATCGCATTAAAAAGAAAACTGTAAAGACATGTGAATTTTGTGCATATAATTCATGCATGCCTCTGCCACATTAACAGATCATGCGAAAACCTATAAAACAGTCACTTACTGTACATGTGAAGAAGAGGTACCTCCCAGTGTCTACCCATCTGGATTTCAGTAGTTTGCCTCAATTTTGACTACAGAGAATCAGTTCAGAATCAGAAATTATCTGCAACAAGCTTTCATGATCTTCAGCTCTGCCTGCCCGCCTCCGTCTCCTGCGCCTCAGGAACTGGTCACTTATCATATTAGCATATCATAATCCAGGGGACTCCTGAAAAATGAAAATTAAACCAGACACATAGACACCTTAAAGTGGAGTTCCACCTAAAAATTGAACTTCCACTTTTTGTGACCCCCCTCCCCCTTCCGATGTCACATTTGGCACCTTTCAGGGGGAGGGGGGAGCAGATACCTGTCAGGTATCTTCTCCCACTTCCTGGCATAGATCACCTCAGTGATCTACACCACTTCTGGCGCCTACTTTACACCCCGCTGTCATCTGGGAGACACACAGCTCCCAGAACACAGCGGGGAACAGTGGAAGACGCCTAGCGCAGCTCGCGCATGCGCAGTAGGGAACCGGGAAGTGAAGCCGCAAAGCTTAATTTCCTGATTCCCTCACTGAGGATGGCGGCAGGGACAGCCGAGAGCCGAGTGACTGCTCGCTTCGGCTGCCGACATCGCGGGCACCCTGGACAGGTAAGTGTCCATGTATTAAAAGTCAGCAGCTGCTGTATTTGTAGCTGCTGGTTTTTAATATTTTTTTTTTTTAGTGGGACCTCCGCTTTAAGGTACCCGCTCTACACAATAAATTGCTGTTTAAACGTTTTTAAGTTATTGTGCAACGATCATCTTCCCAAGAAATAATAGATGTTGCTATATTACTTAATGATTGTTTTGAGGTTATAAGCCTTTTACTGTCCTATAGCTTCTTCTATGTCCTAAATGAGAAAACTAACCAGATCAATACAAACTTAACGCAAAGAAATTTACTGTTCTTATTACTTTTCATTCTGTTTTGGTAATATATTCAGCTCCATTTATTCATCATTATCGCTTGTTTATCTTGGATTTTCCCATTAACCACACCTGCTTTGCTCTGCAGTGCTGGCCCAATATTTTTAAATGTATTTTGAGATTTTTATCAGCAGCCTTTGCAGTTATCCTAGCCAAGTGGCAATACTATCTGTAGCCTGCTAGCCAAACCAGGATTTAAGCCTGATGCATAGTACACACGTGCATTTTTTCTGTCGGATAAAAATCAAATGGTTTTCCCCCTCAGAATTCCTCTCAGGCTGCCTTGCATACACACGCTCAGACCAAAAATCCACCTGTCCAAAGCGTGGTGACTAGTAAGACGAATAATATTCGATTTCGCGATATTTCGCGACGGCATTATAAAGGGGAAGTTCCATTCCAACACGCGAAAACCACCTGGATTACTAAACTAATAGGGACTAAACTA
This sequence comes from Rana kukunoris, assembly GCA_029574335.1. Taxonomy (NCBI): domain Eukaryota; kingdom Metazoa; phylum Chordata; class Amphibia; order Anura; family Ranidae; genus Rana; species Rana kukunoris. Next base: position 53,544 of record JAJQKJ010000344.1, read on the forward strand.
AAGCTAATTTGCTGCGAATATTCGTAATACGTATTCGCATTGCGAATATTCGGCAACATAAAAGGATCGCCTCAGCTAACTAGGTAATCATACCAGCAATGCTTTTAGACATCGATGGAGATCACTAGGATGTGATCATTTTAATTTCAATATTCGCAATCGAATATTCACCGTGAGTTATTCTACTCGAATATGCAATATTCGTAACGAATATTCGTTATTCGTGAGCAACACTAGTGGTGACGTACAACACGTACGTGGGGAAGTTCCATTCCATTTGGGCTGCTTTTGCTGATCCTCGTGCTATTTTCAGTCTTCGTGCTTTTCAGTTACAGCGTGACGAATGTGCTATCTCCATTACGAACGCTAGTTTTACCTGAAAGAGTGCTACGTCTCATACTTGATTCTAAACATTCAAGGTTTTCTGCCCATCGAAAAACCATACAGATGAGCAGTTTTCCCGCTCTGATTTTTTGCCCTGATGGAAAAAAAGAGATCCTGATCTCTTTTTTTGTCTGGCAGTTTTCTTGTCTGAAAAACTGCGATGGAGCATACACACGGCCAGAATTCTTGACAAAAACCTCTCAGGCGGCGTACACACGACCGAGGTTTTCGCTGGAAACCAGCGAGAACCTCGCTGGAAGCTGCATTCCAGCGAGGACCTCGGCCGTGTGTACACTCTCGGCGAGCTTCCCGTCGGGAAGCCCGTCGAGCAGAAATAGAGAGCACGCTCTCTATTTGCTCGACGGCCCGCCTGGAAGAATGGGTGGTTGCCATTCCCGACGGGCGGGTCGCCGATTTCGACGGCCGGCAGGGAACCTCGACGGGCGGAACGATGTGTTCTGCCCGTCGAGGTTCTCTGCCGTGTGTACGCGGCCTCAGAGCAGTTTTCCCTGTCGGAAAAAACAGTCATGTGTACGAGGCATAATACACACAATGAGATAATCGGACAAATGATTGTCTGTTTTTTTATTAATTTTTTTACATGCCAGTCTCCATATCGAATGCGAATAGGTTACCATAGTGGGAACATTCTAAAAGTACTGTAGTATATTTGTATTGTATTTTCAGACGAAAACTTCAGCCCTGGAAGAATTGACTGCTCAATGACCGGGCTACTTTAGCGATTCGACACTGTGTCATTTTAACTGACAATTGCGCGGTCGTGCAACATTCTATCCAAACTAAATTGATGTTCTTTTTTTTCCCACAAATAGAGCTTTCTTTTGGTGGTATTTGATCATCTCTGGGATTTGAATTTTTTGTGCTATAAACAAAAAAAAGAGAGATAATTTTGAAAGAAACACAATATTTTGTACTTTTTGCTATGATACATATCCCCATTTTTTTTTTTTTTAAAAGCCAATTTTTTCTCAGTTTAGGCCGATATGTATTCTTCTACACATTTTTGGTAAGTTATAGCGTCTACAAAATAGGGGATCGTTTTATGCCATTTTAAGTATAATTTTTTTTTAATAGTAATGGCGGGGGGTCTGCAATTTTTATCATGACTGCGAAATTGTGACAGACACACCAGACACTTTTGACACTATTTTGGAACAATTGTCATTTATACAGCGACCAGTGCTATAAAAATGCCTAAATTACTGTGTATATGACACTGGCAGGGAAGGGGTCAAACACTAGGGGGCGAGAAAGGGTTTAAGTGTGTCCTAGGGAGTGATTCTAACTGTGGGGGGCTGGGCTACAAGTGACACGACAGTGATCACTGCTCCGGATGACAGGGAGCAGTAGATCACCGTCCTGTCACTAGGCAGAACAGGGAAATGCCTTGTTTACATAGGCATCTCCCTGTTCTGCAGCTCCGTGACACGATCGCGGGACACCGGCAGACATTGAGTCAGTGGGTCCTGCCAGCATGGTCACAGAGCTTTCAGTGGGTGTACCCGCGCCTGCTATGCAGCAGATTCAAACAATGTACAGGTACGTTGCTTTGCCTGCTGTGCCATTCTGCCAACGTATATATACATGAGGCAGTCGGCAAGTGGTTAAACAAAACTCGTATGATCTGGTATTGTACAGCTGTATACTAACGATTATCGTACCATTGTTTTCTCATTGTGTGTACGAGGCTTTAGACTTACACAATAGCAGAATCTGGATACCATTTGGTATGAGCCTGCATTTTGGTGTGGGATGCAAGGCTCATCAGAGTGGTTGATTGGGCACTGGGTTAGGCAACAGTTCTCATTTTCTGTCACAATTGATCCTTTTGAGAATCTGGGCCCCAAGGTGCTGCTCCCTCTTCTGGCTTCTTGTCTGACCTGGAGATGAGCAGACAGTAAAAAAAACAACAACTACAGTATATACCAATGGCAATCGAAACATAGGCTCCTTCTGAAGTTTCACCGCAGCTGAAAGTCAAGTTCCACATTAGTGAACACTATCAGCCCCCTGTTGTAAATTATATCTCTTGCAATTAATCTCAACAAATTGGTGCATGTCTTATTGAATATGTTAGCTGACCTAAAGGTGGAGAGCTCCATCCCATTTCATTGTTCATTTCACTTCATTGAGTATTCCTGAATCATAACAAGGGTGCTGTCACTGAATACGCCAACAGAATCTGGCAGAAGAAATAACTGATAAGCCTGAGACTGGTGATCGCCAGCTGAACAAGTATATTCAAACTCATTTTTTATTTTATTTTCCTGAACAAGTATATTAGTGAAGAAATTACATCAGAATGTTATTATCTTAGGGGTGTGCTCACAAGGTGACCCGTTAAAAGCTTCAGTACCTAATGGGTCACTAAAGGATTTTTTTTTTTAGCTTCCTTTACCCTAATGCAGTCCTGGTTTCATGTCCTCATTGTTCGTTTGTGCTGTAATCCTTCTCTGTTCTGCACACTTCCTGATTGTCTGTTTCCTTATGAAAAAAAGTACTGTGAGCTTCTCTCTGTGGTCTCTAATCAAGAAGGTGTGATTACTGTGTGTCAAAAACCCCTCAGAACCAATCACTTTCATTTTAACCCCTTATGGACCGCCGCATGTACATTTACGTTGGCAGAATGGCACCGACAGGCACATCAACGTATATATACGTTGGTGCCTTGAGGGGGTTCGGGGGTCCGATCGGGACCCCCCCCTCGTACATGCCTGGCCGAGCGATCCGTGCAGAGGGGGCGGCGGTTCGTTTTTGTCCGCCCCCTCCGGATTGCTCTCAGCCAATCCGCGCGCTCCCCTGCAGTGTCACTTCCACCTCCTGTGTAAACACAGGAAGAGGGAAGTGATGTGATCTCTCCCTCAGCGTTTTTTTCAACCACCGCTGAGGAGAGATCACATCGCACAGTAAGTCTGCACAACACTACACTGACACACAGACACATAGGCACATTTAACCCCCGCGATCGCCCCCCTATTATGTCTCTATACCCTGTAAATTTCAGTCATTTCAGCAAACAAATATGTTTCCATTACAACTCCTTTAATATTTCCCAAATATAACACTTACCAAAACTGGTCTTGTTCAAAGGTAACCTGCATTTGACAAGTCATGCTTTAGTTTGGATAACACAAATCTAAGGTCAGAATGGTAGCAATAATAAATAGCAAAATACCTATTGAAGGGAATGTATAGTATTTTTATATTTTTGAATTACTGTTTTATGCTCAAAAGTAATATATATATATATATATATATATATATATATATATATATATATATATATATATATATATATATATGTAGCACTACCCCCAAAGGAGCTGCTGGTTTGTTTTGGGTGGCAAATTACCTCATGGCTCCTCCGCCGTCTAGGGGTGTATGGTGAAAGTAGTAGTAATGGAATGTCCACGACAGGTGTCTTTTTTATGTGCTCTTTATTACCCAGCCGGGTAAAAACAATAAAACTTTGTGGTGATAGAAGAGTTGAAATAAAAGGAGAAATAGCAGATTCAGGCGTAGCAATAGGGAAACAGTCCTGCTTCCAACAACCCTTATGTCTTCTTCGCCACTCCAGCCGGAGTGGGTATAGCATATCTGGACAGGCCTCTCTCACTCACTTGGCTACCAGAGTATCACTCGGAATTTAGAGGAAAAGTCTCTACCACAGACCCTCCTGGAATGAACTTGGGGAAAAGTCTCTGCCACAGACCCTCCTTAGGATTGAGGTAGCCGAGGTAATCCTCCTTAATAGACATTGGCCTGGATCTCCTTCAGGTAGTTTGCAGGTTACAGACTGACAGGTAACCAACGTCCAACCTTTCAGTCATCGGTTCCCTTGATCCCCGGTGGATTGTCGAGGCCCTATTGGATTGTCAGCCTCTCCTGGCTCTCCTCAGATGGACTCGCCACCGAACAGCTTCCTCTCACTGGGAACTCGCTTGGGATCTTCTCAGGATTGGGGACCCAGTCGATTACTGGGGCCCTGCCACAGCTTTAAATGTTTCGGACCAACATGGTCCCCGAAGCAGGAACATCTCTTACACGCGCACCCCAGCCTGGAAGGCCATTTCGCCGGGGCGCCGTGATGCATTTAACCTAAAGGTGGGTGCCCAACTCGAAGACAAGACCCAGACCAATTGCGTCTGTCCCATAAATACCCTCCCCCAGCATGCACAGCGAGGAGAAACCCTCCTGATAGGTTGCTGGGGAAAAGCACCCAAACCTCGACTCCACTGCTCCCACCTATTGTCCAAGGGTGGGAACAGCACCCCAGGAACAACAGAATAACTCCACAGCACAGCCAAGCTGAGGCAGAGACCCAATTCAACAGAATAACTGTATCAGAGCCAATTAACTCTCTGATTCCCCTCTAAATTTAACAATGCACTGGTACTTGGAAGTAACTAGGTGCTACACATTTTTTTACCTTTCTTAGGTGAAGTTTGGAGTTTAAGGGGTATATTATTAAATCAATAAAGGTGACTTTCATCAAACATTCCCTGATTTTGAATCAAAACTCTATAATTAACACATCGAACCTTGAAGCAGATGGGCTAAAGCAGCAGAAGATCACACTAAGTGCCACTCCTATTAGCTAAGAACAGGAAACTGAAGTAGAACATGGTAAGAGGGCAAATCTTCCAGTGGGGACGGGAGGTCCCCAAAAGATTCCCTTAATTTGCAAAGACTTCCTCTCACTTGTTTGGCTAGGGGACAGGAAGTGAAGCTAAATCTCCCCATTGGGACAAAGAGGACAAAAATAAACTTTACTAGGATTATAACAATACCTTACTCTATCCTATCCTCTATCTGTTATGCAAAATCATCTTCATCCAGGAGGTTAGAACATTTTCCTTCTGCTTCCTGCTCCTGCACTTATCTATAGGTCATTGGAGCCACCAATGAGCAACCTTGGGATTTACAAATGGGTGGATATTCTCATAATAGTGTGCTTTCAGGTTTGGGGCTCCTAGGGTGCTCTGGGTTTACATTATTCAACTGTTTTATCTTTTACCTCTTGTTTTACTCTCTCTGCATATATGGTACATCACAACGTAACCATTTTTACATATTCTGTTCTGTACAATTTTTTCTTCTGTATACACTATGGAGACGCCGTCACGCTCTCTGTACAAATAACTAATCAAATACACATGGAAGCTCATTTTTGCTGCACAACTTTAAACACCCAACATCATTCCACAGTGTTGATTGTATTTCCAATTGGTATAGCTCAGGTTCTTTGTTGTTGTATTACTATCAGACACTAATGGTATAGGAAGCATCAGCAGTGAATCATTCTGCAGACTCACAGGATAATTTTTTTCTTCAATGGACTGCTGCTTCCACATACCCCAGAATCTAGACTTAAAGCTAAATTGTGAGCACAAATGAAACACATTAACACATCAGAGACTTGTCCAGCAACCTTGGATTTCCTAAATTCCAATTTCCTATTTTTCACCCTTCAGTGCAATCAGCTATTGAATAGCATCAATCTTCACCTATCAGCTTCCATGTACTGAGAGCTTACATAGACTCTGGTGGCCATGCAACTTACTTTAAGAGGGGTTTTACACACATAAAGTGTTTCTAAACCCCAAAAATGTAATACCTTAAAGCGTTTGTTAACCCCCCCCCCCCCCCAAAAAAAAACAGATCCTGTTCCTTTAACCGCTTAAAGGGGAGTTCCACCCACAATTTCACTTTTTAAATATAAATATCCCTGTAATACACAAGCTTAATGTATTCTAGTAAAGTTAGTCTGTAAACTAAGGTCCGTTTTGTTAGGTTGTTACAGCATTTAGTTTATAATCTAGAAATAGACCGTGGCCATCTTAAGTGTGGGCATCATGTAGCCAGACTGCTTGACTTCCTGGATTTCAGCCTTGCATATCTCGCACATGCTCAGTGCTGCACAAGCAATGTAATAGGTTTCAGTCAGGTTTGCAAGGACTACTGGGAAACATGATGCCTATCCCAGAAACCCTTGCAAATAGAAATGTGACTTAATAGCCTAGGAGGAGGAAGTAATGAAGTACTACAAAATAAAGGTATTTACAGGCAACAAAATAAATAAAAATTGTCCATTCTGAACACTATGAGATTAGGGCATGCAGCACAGACAAACATAAAAAAATGGGTGAAACTCCACTTTAAGGACAGCCACACGCACTTATACGTCGACAAAATGGCACGGACAGGCAGATGGGCGTACAGGTACGTGCCCTTTAATTTGCTGAGGTTTTGTGGCCGCAGGCGCCGTTGGAAGCACGCTCGTGACCCTGTTGCGAGTTCCGTGACTGTGCCCAAGGGACCCACGGACTCGATGTCCGCCAGTGTCCCGCGATCGTGTCACAGAACTGAAGAATGGGGAGATGTCAGTGTAAACACAACATCTCCCCGTTCTTCCGAGTGGCATGTCATTGATCGAATGCTCCCTCTCATCGGACGTGTCACTCGTAGCCACGCCCCCTAACAGTTAGAATCACTCCCTAGGACACACAACCCCTTCAACGCCCACTACAGGTTAACTCCTTCACTGCCAGTGTCATTTTTACAGTAACCAGTGCATTTTTATAACACTGATTGCTGTAAAAATGACAATGCTGTCAAAAGTGTCCGATGTGTCTGCCATAATGTCGCAGTCACGATAAAAATTGCTGATCAGGGCCATTACTAGTAAAAAAAAAAAAATGTTGTGGACGCTATAACTTTTGTGCAAACCAATCAATAAACGCTTATTGTGATTTTTTTTTTTTAATAAAAATATGTAGAAGAATACGTATCGCCTAAACTGAGGAACATTTTTTTATATATATTTTTGGGGGATATTTATTATAGCAAAAGGTAAAAAAATATTGTTTTTTTTTTTCAAAATTGTCGCTCTATTCTTGTTTATAGTGCAAAAAATAAAAACCGCAGAGGTGATCAAATACCACCAAAAGCAGGCTCTATTTGTAGGAAAAAAAGGATGCCAAATTTGTTTGGGAGCCATTGTCAGTTAAAATTACGCAGTGCTGAATCGCAAAAAGTGGCCTGGTCTTTGGCCAGCCAAATTGTCCAGGACTTAAGTGGTTAAAGCATGTTGTACAGCACAGTGCTTGTGCTGTGTCATTTGGCCCCCTGTATACCCTAAAAAAACTGTCTGATCCTGCCTGGCTATGACCTCCAAACTGACCACGATAATCATGGCTGCTGAGCCCCTGACATCGTGGTTCATTTGCGTGAATCCATCAGCCGCAGCCTGCTCTCTGCAGCTGTGTCGGTGTCTCCTCTGTCCTCCTCCCCTCTCCCCTCCCTACTTGTACCAGTGCCTGCCCCCCCTGCTCCTGCTCTTCTCGTATCTGCCATTAAATCGTCTCATCCCCTCTGTAACGTAATAACAAGTGTCCCAAAGCTTAATTGAACAAGCTGAAGTTAGAAGCTGGTTACTATGCATAGCACCAGTTTTAGTAAATCTCTCCCACAGAGTCATTAAATCGTTTGAGTTTGCACACGGGGTATGTCTGGGCACATGATAATCACGCTGTGCAGCTATCCTGTTTAGACCCCTGATATTTCACTAACACCTCCCAGAGGGGCTCCTAGAAAAAAAAATTAATTGTAAGAAATAATAAAAAATAAATTAAATGAATAAATATCTACTGACAAAGTCCAGTGCCCTAATGACACCAATCTCTTCCCTACTGACACCATCCACTGCCCTATTGCCTATTGACACTGTCCTCTGCTCTACTGACTGACATCCACTGTTCTACTGACACCAATCTCTGCCCTACTGACACTATCCACTGCTCTGTTGACACCGTCCTCTGCTCTACTGACAAAGTCCAATGCCCTACTGACACTGTCCACTACTCTACTGATTGACACCATCCACTGTCCTACTGACTTCAACCTCTGCCCTGCAGACAAAGTCCACTGCCCCATTAACACCATCCACTGCTCAACTGACTGACACCATCCATTGCTCTACTGACACAGTCTACTGCCCTACTTGCACCATCTATGTTTTAATACATTTTAAAAAATTTACATTTATTTATAACAGTGTGTATATGTATATGTAGATATATATATATATATTGTGACGGTATGCGAGGTGCACCTCGCATTCGTTCCATTATGAGGGACTGAACCGGAATCCGGTCCGGGTTTTACAGCCTCTGGGCCTGGCTAGGGTTCCGGTCCGGATGTTTGGGTCCACTGGAGTCCACAGTCAGCTGGACTTTAAAAGATCAGGAAGAAAGCACAACAATGCTCTGGTTTGTTTGGAGACTCAGGAGGGAACCTGAGTGTTAGGGGCTCTATTGAAAGTGGCTGCAAGAAAAGGTTTGCTTTATTGTTATTTTGTGGGTGGTGGGGACCAGCCCTGCACTGTATAGAGAGGAGATCATTTTGTTTAGTTTAGTGCCGGGGCCCGGTGATGTAAAATTTCATCGGACCTGTGAAAAAATCAGACCCGCATCACTTCCGGTGCTCGTACGTCGGAGCACAGCTGACCGCGGGTCCACGGCGCATGCGCTGACGCCTTTTTGGTCCATGAAAATCCTCGACTCGGGTGGGTGGGTGGGCGGAGGCGGAGCTGGATTCTCAATTACATCACCGCCAGCACCGCCTCCAGCCCTGTCCCTAAGCATAGGCTTATTGAGGTCCGAGAAAAATATACACTCGGATGGGCGGGCGGAGGCGGAGCAACATTCTGAATGACATTATCTCCAGCACCGCCTCCAGCCCCGTCCCTAAGCACAGGCTTATTGAAGTCCATGAAAAACATAGACTCGGGTGGGCGTCATCCTCCCAGCTGTAGCGATCACTATCCCCCCAGCCAGCCACCCCCCCCACCCCACTATCATCCTCCCAGCTGCAGCGATCACCCCCCCCCCACCACCTCCCACTGTAGTGATCACTATCATCCTCCCAGCTGTAGTGTAGCGATCACCCCCCCACCCCACTATCATCCTCCCAGTCCTCCCAACTGTAGGGATCACCCCCCCCCACCCCCACTATCCCTCCCACCGAGAGCACCCCCCCCACCCCCGCCCACTATCATCCTCCCAGCTGTAGCGATCACCCCCCCCCCACCCCACTATCATCCTCCCAGCTGTAGCGATCAACCCCACTATCATCCTCCCAGCCGATCCCCCCCCCACCCCACTATCATCCTCCCAGCTGTAGCGATTCATCCCTCCCAGCTGTAACGATCACCCCCCCCACCCCCACCCCACTATCATCCTCCCAGCTGCAGCGATCACCCCCCCCACCCCACTATCATCCTCCCAGTTGTAGCGATCACCCCCCCCACCCCACTATCATCCTCCCAGCTGCAGTGATCACCCCCCCACTATCATCCTTCCAGCTGCAGCGATCACCCCCCCCACCCCACTATCATCCTCCCAGCTGTAGCGATCACCCCCCCCCCCACCCCACTATCATCCTCCCAGCTGTAGCGATCACCCCCCCACCCCACTATCATCCTCCCAGCTGTAGTGATCACCCCCCCCCCCCCCACCCCACTATCATCCTCCCAGCTGTAGCGATCACCCCACTATCATCCTCCCAGCTGTAGCGATCACCCCCCCCCCACCCCACTATCATCCTCCCAGCTGTAGCGATCACCCCCCCCACCCCACTATCATCCTCCCAGCTGTAGCGATCACCCCCCCCCCCACTATCATCCTACCAGCTGTAGCGATCACCCACCCCACTATCATCCTCCCAGCTGTAGCGATCACCCCCCCACCCCACTATCATCCTCCCAGCTGTATGATCACCCCCCCCCCCCCCACCCCACTGTCATCCTCCCAGCTGCAGCGATCACCCCCCCCCCACCCCACTGTCATCCTCCCAGCTGTAGTGATCACCCCCCCACCCCACTATCATCCTCCCAGCTGTAGCGATCACCCCCCCCACCCTACTATCATCCTCCCAGCTGTAGCGATCACCCCCCCCCACCCCACTATCATCCTCCCAGCTGTAGCGATCACCCCCCCCCACCCCACTATCATCCTCCCAGCTGTAGCGATCACCCCCCACCCCACTATCATCCTCCCAGCTGTAGCGATCACCCCCCCCCACTATCATCCTCCCACCAGCTGTAGCGATCACCCACCCACTCCCTCCCCCAGCTGTAGCGATCACCCCCCCCACCCCACTATCATCCTCCCAGCTGTAGCGATCACCCCCCCCACCCCACTATCATCCTCCCAGCTGTAGCGATCACCCCCCCCCCCACCCCACTATCATCCTCCCAGCTGTAGCGATCACCCCACCCCACTATCATCCTCCCAGCTGTAGCGATCACCCCCCCACCCCACTATCATCCTCCCAGCTGTAGCGATCACCCCCCCCCCACTATCATCCTCCCAGCTGCAGTGATCACCCCCCCCACCCCACTATCATCCTCCCAGCTGCAGCGATCACCCCACCCCACTATCACCTCCCAGCTGTAGCGATCACCCCACCCCACTATCATCCTCCCAGCTGTAGCGATCACCCCCCCACCCCACTATCATCCTCCCAGCTGTAGTGATCACCCCCCCCCCACCCCACTATCATCCTCCCAGCTGCAGCGATCACCCCCCCACCCCACTATCATCCTCCCAGCTGTAGCGATCACCCCCCCCACCCCACTATCATCCTCCCAGCTGTAGCGATCACCCCCCCCCACCCCACTATCATCCTCCCAGCTGTAGCGATCACCCCCCCCCACTATCATCCTCCCAGCTGTCATATCATCCTCCCAGCTGTAGCGATCACCCCCCCCACCCCACTATCATCCTCCCAGCTGTAGCGATCACCCCCCACCCCACTATCATCCTCCCACTGTAGCGATCATCCCCCCCCACCCCACTATCATCCTCCCAGCTGTAGCGATCACCCCCCCCCACCCCACTATCATCCTCCCAGCTGTAGCGATCACCCCCCACCCCACTATCATCCTCCCAGCTGTAGCGATCACCCCCCCCCCACTATCATCCTCCCAGCTGTAGCGATCACCCCCCCACCCCACTATCATCCTCCCAGCTGTAGCGATCACCCCCCCACCCCACCATCCTCCCAGCTGCAGCGATCACCCCCCCCACCCCACTATCATCCTCCCAGCGATGTAGTGATCGATCACCCCCCACCCCACTATCATCCTCCCAGCTCCCAGCTGTAGCGATGCTGTAGCGATCTATCATCCTCCTAGCTAGCGATCACCCCCACCCCCCCCCAGAGCGATCACCCCCCCACTATCATCCGCTGTAGCGATCACCCACCACCCCCCCCAGCTGTAGCGATCCCCACCCCACTATCATCCTCCCAGCTGTAGTGATCACCCCCCCACCCCACTGTCATCCTCCCAGCTGCAGCGATCACCCCCCCCACCCCACTGTCATCCTCCCAGCTGTAGTGATCACCCCCCCACCCCACTATCATCCTCCCAGCTGTAGCGATCACCCCCCCACCCTACTATCATCCTCCCAGCTGCAGCGATCACCCCCCCCCCACCCCACTATCATCCTCCCAGCTGTAGCGATCACCCCCCCACCATCCTCCCAGCTGTAGGAATCACCCCCCCCACCACCACCATCCTCCCAGCTGTACGGATCACCTGCCCACCACCACCATCCTCCCAGCTGTAGGGAGCATCCCTCCGTTTTGGGGGAGCAATTGCAGCCTCACTGTGCTCGTCATACGCAGCCAGTGTGCCCGCCATACGCAGCCAGTGTGCCCGCCATACGCAGCCAGTGTGCCCGCCATACGCAGCCAGTGTGCCCGCCATACGCAGCCAGTGTGCCCGCCATACGCAGCCATTGTGCCCGTCGTACGCAGCCATTGTGCCCGTCGTACGCAGCCATTGTGCCCGTCGTACGCAGCCATTGTGCCCGTCGTACGCAGCCATTGTGCCCGTCGTACGCAGCCATTGTGCCCGTCGTATGCAGCCACTTTTGCCCGTCGTATGCAGTCAGTGTGCCCACTATTTGCAGCCACTTGTGCCCGTCATACACAGCCACTTCTGCCCATCAAATACAGTCAGACGCATCCCCCAGCTGTCACTTCACTAATCCCAAACAAACCTCCCCCTGGGGGGGGGGGGGGAACCAGGTGTGGCGACACTTATCGAATGACGGCACTTCCTCCCCCGCTTCTGTAGTGGCGGCTGTGGCTCCTGTGTCCGCTTGCCTCCTCAGGCTTCCTCCGCCATGTCTCCTTTTCCGCAAAAGCGTTAGGCATCCAATAGGATAACCTAAAGCTTTGGCCAATCAGGAGACAGGTTTTACTGATTGGATTGGCAAGGAGGAACTTTCGTATTTCATGTGTCCGGTGTCCTGAAATGGGCCGGGCACATGAATAGGGAGGGCGGCAGAGGTGACGGGGGCGGTGTCCATGCATTGTGGGCCCACCATGCAACCATGCAGGGGCCACTACTGGTCTTTGATCTTTGTCAAGTGCTGGGGTCTGGATCACCTCCGCTGCTTTTCCTTCAATCGGGCCAAAGAAGCTGAGTGCGAGTTTACCTATAGCCCTCACACTGGAGACTTGTACACCATCATCATGGCATCCCAGGATGGTGGGTACCAGGTCACGGGAGAGCAGAGCGCATGTATGACCCCAATTGGAAGAGCTAGTCCTTGGCTGGTTGGAGGAGGAGAGGGTGCCACCCTTCTTCCCTGAGGATGAGGACACCCTTCTCTCTCTCTAGAGGTATGGTTCACCCTTCTCTCCCCCGGAGGATGGGGACACCCTTCTCTCCCCCGGAGGACGGGGACACCAGGGCTGGACTCGGACAAAAATATTGCCCTGGACTTCACTTTGACAGGTCTCTCCCATGGCGGCCGGCCCCCATGCTCCTCTGTCCCCCTCCCTGCTCCTCTGGTCCTCCCCCTGCTTCTCTGTTCCCCACATGCTTCTCTATCCCCCCATGCTCCTCTGTACCCTCATGCTTCTCTGCCCCCCCCCGCTTCTCTGTTCCTCTCCTGCTCCTCTATCCCCCCATGATGCTCTGGTCCCCCATGCGCCTCTATCCCTCGTACCCCATGTCCTCGTCCTCCGGGGGAGAGAATGGTGTCCCCGTCCTCCGGGGGAGAGAATGGTGTCCCCGTCCTCCGGGGGAGAGAATGGTGTCCCCGTCCTCCGGGGGAGAGAATGGTGTCCCCGTCCTCCGGGGGAGAGAATGGTGTCCCCGTCCTCCGGGGGAGAGGTGTCCCCGTCCTCCAGAATGGTGTCCCCGTCCTCCGGGGGAGAGAATGGTGTCCCCGTCCTCCGGGGGAGAGAAGGGTGACCCATACCTCTAGAGAGAGAAGGGTGTCCTCATCCTCAGGGAAGAAGGGTGGCACCCTCTCCTCCTCCAACCACTCAAGGACTAGCTCTTCCAATTTTGGCCCATCTCCTTCTTCAAACAGCCATGGGCTCACTCCTTCTCTGCCAACCACCCAGGTTCGCTCTCCTTCTCCCCCAGCCACCTAGGGACCCTCTTCTTCTTCCCCAGCCACCCAGGGACCCTCTTCTCCTCCTCCAAACACCCAGGTGCCGTCTCCTTCTCCCACGTCCACCCAGGGGCCCTCTCCTTCTCCATAAGCCACCAGTGACCCCCAAATGGGGTCATACATGCGCTCTGCTCTCCCGTGACCTGGTACCCACCATCCTGGGATGCCATGATGATGGTGTACAAGTCTCCAGTGTGAGGGCTATAGGTAAACTCGCACTCAGCTTCTTTGGCCCGATTGGAGGAAAAGCAGCGGAGGTGATCCAGACCCCAGCACTTGACAAAGATCAAAGACCAGTGGTGGCCCCTGCATGGTTGCATGGTGGGCCCACAATGCATGGACACCACCCCCGTCACCTCTGCCGCCCTCATGTGCCCGGCCCCTTTCAGGACACCGGACACATGAAATACTAAAGTTCCTCCTTGCCAATCAGCAGGCAGGTCAGTAAAACCGGCCAATCAGTCTCCCGATTGGCCAAAGCTTTAGGTGATCCTATTGGATGCCTAACACTTTTGCGGAAAAGGAGACATGGCGGAGGAAGCCTGAGGAGGCGAGCGGACACAGGAGCCACAGCCGCCGCTACAGAAGCGGGGGAGGAAGTGCCGTCATTTGATAAGTGTCGCCACACCCGGTTCCCCCCCCCCCCAGGGGGAGGTTTGTTTGGGATAAGTGAAGTGACAGCCGGGGGATGCGTCTGACTGTATTTGATGGGCAGAAGTGGCTGTGTATGACGGGCACAAGTGGCTGCAAATAGTGGGCACACTGATTGCATACGACGGGCACAATGGCTGCGTATGACGGGCACAATGGCTGCATATGGCAGGCACACTGGCTGGGTATGACGAGCACACTGGCTGCATATGGCGGGCACACTGGCTGGGTATGACGAGCACACTGGCTGCATATGGCGGGCACACTGGCTGAGTATGATGAGCACAGTGAGGCTGCAATTGCTCCCCCAAAATGGAGGGATGCTCCCTACAGCTGGGAGGATGGTGGTGGTGGGCAGGTGATCCGTACAGCTGGGAGGATGGTGGTGGTGGGGGGGTGATCCTGGGGGGGTAATACCTACAGCTGGGAGGATGGTGGTGGTGGGCGGGTGATCCGTACACCTGGGAGGATGGTGGGGGGTGATCCCTGGGGGGGGGTGATTGCTACAGCTGGCAGGATGGTGGTGGGGGGGGGGAGGATGCTCCTACAGCTGGGAGGATGGTGGGGGGGTGATCCCTACAGCTGGGAGGATGGTGCTGGTGGGGGCTTGATCCCTACAGTTGGGAGGATGGTGGTGGGAGGTGATCCCTACAGTTGGGAGGACGGTGGGGGGGGGTGATCACTACAGCTGGGAGGATGATAGTGGGGGGGGGTGATCGCTGCAGCTGGGAGGATGATAGTGGGGTGGGGGGGGTGATCGCTGCAGCTGGGAGGATGATAGTGGGGTGGGGGGGGGGGTTGATCGCTACAGCTGGGAGGATGACGCCCACCCGAGTCTATGTTTTTCATGGACTTCAATAAGCCTGTGCTTAGGGACGGGGCTGGAGGCGATGCTGGAGTTAATGTCATTCAGAATGTTGCTCCGCCTCCGCCCGCCCATCCGAGTGTATATTTTTCTCGGACCTCAATAAACCTATGCTTAGGGACGGGGCTGGAGGCGGTGCTGGCGGTGATGTAATTGAGAATCCAGCTCCGCCTCCGCCCGCCCACCCGAGTCGAGCATTTTCATGGACCAAAAAGGCGTCGGCGCATGCCTTTTTGGTCCATGAAAATGCTCGACTCGGGTGTGCTCTGACGTACGAGCACCGGAAGTGACGCGGTCCGATTTTTTCATAGGTCCGATGAAATTCTACATCACCGGACGGCAAGGATTTAAATTACTGTTTTGTTTATTTTGACCTGAAAACCATTTGTAAATAAAATCTGGCACCCGCCAGACTTAAAAGAAAGTGCCTGCTTGCGGACTGTGATTCAGAAAAGGTGATCCCCACGAGCTAATCTCCCACAATATATATTTGAAATTACCAAACCCATAAAATACCTCCCAGCCTTTGGAACACTCAAATTTAAAAGACCCTACCTATGGTATCTATGATAATCATTAGCTTAAAGGGGTTGTAAAGGTAAAAAATGTAATGCAAGGCTTTCTCCCTGGTGTGGAGTGTTGTGCTCGACAGGAGAGTCAGGAAGCTCTCTATGTTGCAGATAGAGAAAGGAGCTCTGTGTTAGTGGGTGTCCTCACTCTCCTGTTCGCCCCTCCCCCCTCAAGGGAGGGGGCGAGCACGACACTCCACACCAGGAAGAAAGCCTTGTATTACTGTGTGTAGTTACAGACAGAAGAACAGGAAGTGAGGATTTCTCAGAAGAAATAAGGACATTTAAAAGCAAAATCGAAGGATGAGGTAAATGAAGGAGGACTGCACTAAGGTAAAGGAAGCTATTTAGGGGGAAAAAACAATTTACCTATACAATCCCTTTAAAACTGTAACGTTACCTAAAACATTTTAGTTTTCAATAGAGTGGTCAATGGTTTGAACCCCTGCCAAGTTTTGCTGCTATCAGAGGCTCTATTAGTCAGATTTCCCCTCACTTACTAAAAATGTTTAGCAAACAGAAAGTAAGAGAAAATCTAATGCAACACAGACAGAAATATTTTTTTAAACCCCCAGTCAGTTTTTTTATTGCTGCCTGTATCTATGCGGCATATTGTTTGGTAAAACAATCTTGTCTGCTAAAACCACTGTCACCGCGAGAGTGACAGGGAAATTGCAGGGAAATCTAATGGAGCTCAGCACAGATCTAATGGAGATCTGCACAGCTGTCAGCAATAAATTTAGTGCAAAATTATGAAGAACTTGTATGTGTATGTGCTAGCATGAAGACGGGCCATAGGGTCACTTGATGCACGTGCCAATGGGCAGGGCCATACACACTCACCGGCCATTTTATTGGGTGCAACTTGCTAGTACTGGGTTGGATCCCCTTTTGCTTTCAGAACTACCTTAATTCCTTGTGGGATTAATTGATTGAAGGTGCTGGAAACATTGGTCAGAGATTTTGGTCCATGTTGACATGATAGCATCACACAGTTGCTGCAGATTTGTTGGCTGCACATCCTTGATGCAAATCTCTCATTCCAACACATCCAAAGGTGCTCTATTAGAAATCTGGTGACTGTGGGGGCCATTGGAGTGCAGTGATCTCTTTGTCATGTTCAAGAAACCAGTGGTGAGATGATTTGAGCTTTGTGACATGGTGTATAATCCTGCTAGAAGGAGCCATCAGAAGATGGTACACTGTAGTCATAAAGGGATGGACATGGTCAGCAACAATACTCGGGTAGGCCATGATGTTTAAACAATGCTATTTGGTACTAAGGAGTAGTGATGAGCGGAATACGCCATATTCGATTTCGCAATATTTCACGTATATAGAAGAATATTTGTGAAATATTCGTTAATATCAATATTCGAAATCAAAAAAAAATGTTGCGATCGTTAATGCGAAATTGATTGCGAAATTCCGTCACACCATTTTCCTGGATTACAAACTAATAGGCACTAAACACTAACTCTACTTACACAAACTTATATGCTAAACTAAAGAATTTTTTTTTTTTATACCAAAACACAGAAGGGCAGAGAAAGTATTCGCGAATTCATACAATATTCGCAACGCGAATATTCGGCAACATAAAAGTGCCTCAATCGGCCCAGGGTCTCTATCATCCCAGCTTTTTAGACATGTGGAGATCACTAGATTATGTTTTAAAATTTGAAAAAATACCAAATTCCATATTCGTTTATTTGCGAATTGTTCAAAGTCAAATATTCGCAATGCGAATATTCGTGAAACACTCTAAGGAGCCCAAAGTTTCTTCCCCATTCTCAGTTTAAGCTTCAGAAAGTCCTCTTCACCACATCTAGATGCCTCATGCATTGAGTTGCTGATTAGCAATTTTTGTTACCAGGCAATTGAACAGGTGTACCTAATAAAGTGGCCGGAGAGTGTAAGGCAGCGTACACACGACCGAGAAACTCGTCGGGCGAAACACATCGTTTTCCCGTCGAGTTCCTAGTTCGGCAGTTAAAAAAATCGTCGAGACAAATTTTCCCATTGCCCAACGAGGAAATAGAGAACATGCTCTCTTTTTGGCTCGACGAGTTTCCCGACGGGTTTCTCGGCGAAATACGTCTCCCATCGAGTTTCTTGCTGGATTCTGCCAACAAAACCGGTCGTGTGTACACCGCCTTATTCTGCTATGCAGCTGAACCAGAGATAGGGAGACAGGGGTAATTCTAATGGCTCTGTGGTGTTGAGCCGGTAATAGAGATAAGAGGAGAATATTTGTTTTCAGGGATTTACTGTGCTGAGGATGGGAAAGAGTAATATTTCCAGAAATTCCAGGGACATCGACCTGCTGAATTAGAGCTCGTGAAATTGAATTGCTCCAGGAAAAAATAACAGCCAGGTATGGAGGCACAAAATCACACTGGTTTCTGGGGTAATGTACGAAAGTCAAGATATATTTGTAAGGCATTGTTAAGTCTGGAAAAGTAGTTGAGAAATTCCAGGTGCAATGTACTTCACTGCAGGGAACAGGGGCACAGGTAATATTACTGGAACACCATGCTGTTGAATGGGAAAATAGAGGAGACAAAAAGCTGTTTTTTTATATACAAATGTACACTTTTTTATTTTTCATCATTTTACAGTTCAATAAACAGGAACATTTCTGCTAGTTTATATTATAGAGACTGTAATGTGAGGTGCAGGCGCATAATATGGGGCACTGAATCACAAGCAGTTAATATTGATCAGTAGGCTGCAGACCTTGATACCACATGGACACGATTTGGACATGGTTACAGATGATTTAAATAACCTACTTATCTCCTTATTGACAAACACTGTAGTTAAAATCAGCATATTTAAATTAAACAATTGAATTAAATCTCTTGTTAACAAATGTTGTAAATCGATTCTGTGGCCTAGCTGTGAGAAGGTTTTAATAATGGTTTAGCTATATTCCTTGTAATCAACTCATCTTGAGTTGTGCATTTATTTACTTTATAACACAGGATTATTGTATTGTTTTAGAGATGATGACCATGCAATCTTTGGTCACGGGATTCCTTTTGGGCCGATTCCGTACCCTTACGATGTTTACTTTCACAAGAGTCTGGATTTTTTACTAATGGTCATTTAGCCTCTCAGTATTTTTTTAATTTTTAAACAAATACTTCTTCTGCAGTAGTCTTGGAGCATAGCTGGCTAGGTCGGCAGTTCGGTTAAGCCAAGGTTTCTTCATGTGGAATTGATTGTAAAGCAGCGGCTGCCATTACCTTTGATACTCTAGGGTAGTGATAACGAACCTTGGCAACCCAGATGTTTTGGAACTACATTTTCCATGATACCCATGCACTCTGAAGTGTAGTTGAGCATCATGGGCAGTGTTTTTTTTTAGGGAATTTTTTTAAGACCAACATACTGCAAACAGTTTGATGGCTGCACACTGTGTAAAAATTATTAGTTAATGTATAAAACTAAGAATATATATATAAATCTCAACAAAAATGGTGAGCATAGTCGCCACTTGGAAGATTACTGCTGTGAGGGCGAGTGGGCAAATTACTTTTGGATTTTAACTTAGAGAGCAACCAGCAGCACAAGGAACACTTAAATGTAAGTACCATGTGCTGATTAACAAAAAACATTTAATTAAACTTTAACTATCATGGGCAATGTAGTTCCAAAACATCTGGGATTCCAAGGTTTGCCATCACTACTGTAGGAAAACAGGTATTAATCACAACATCCCATATTTGATCTATTAAATAATGTTATATTGTACTTATTTACGGTAAACTGTGCCATCTGTAAAATACTACATTCATTGCACCACTACAAATGTGATTTTATTTAGTAAGTTGCAAATAGGGGAAATATGTAAGTCAAACCACCCAGGGATTAAAGCAACACATTTGTAGGCATAATAATATTATCTCTAATGTGTTTAGATATGTAGATATCATAAGTAGCTGGTTCACATTTATGGGCATTGACAGAGATTTTTGTTCACAGCACAATGGTGGCTTGGCTTTGTGTTTGGATTGGTATTTATTGTGGATCACAGACTGTATATAGTAGGGTACTGGAGGGGGGGTGGTTCCACCACAGCGTGCCTACCAGAGGTACACCATAAAGTGACATTAGACAGGACTATGAAGCAAAGGAAGCCTCGGGGGGCCATCTTGGGTCATGGGGAAGCCTGTGCCTATTAAGACCGAGGATTAGCGATGAGCTTGATGTTCGACTCGAACATCAGCTGTTCGTTTGTTTGTAGAACAAACATATAGGGTGCTCGCGGCAAGTTCGCCTGTTGCGGAGCGCCCATAATACACTGTGAGATCGCACTGCATTGATGGCTGCTGATTGGCCAAAGCATGCACAACGCAATGTGCTGTGAAAGCCATGGTCCAACACTATATAAGGCTGCTGCTTACATTGTGGCCGTATATAGATAATGAATAGAGATTAGGTAGGATAGTTAGTGTGTAGTGCAGGGGTGCCCAACCAGTGTCCCGCGGAGCTCTCTGATGTGGCCCGCGACCTCCTGCTTTGGGATGGCATAAAATAGAATAGAATACTTTTATTAAAGGTAAGTTTAATACTAAAATCAGTGTTTATATGGACATATCTGTTTTGCAGTGGTTACTGGGCTGCTTTCAAACTGATCCACAGGTGCAGAGAAGTGCACCTGTGGGTTACCTGCACTGAGCCATAGACTGTTATTACTTGCAAGTTTAGTGTTTTGAAAGTAGAGTGGGCTCTATAGAGCCGAGTGGGCTGCCATCTACCCGCTCTGCACATTGCGGCCCGCAACTGGTTACCAAGTCGCTTAAGTGGCCCTTGCTCTTCAAAAGGTTGGGCACCCCTGGTGTAGTGCATTGAGTTCAGAGTATATTGTGCAGTCAGTGTAGTATATATATATATATATATATATAATGCAGTGCAGAGTATATAGTGCAATCTGTGTAGTATATATAATAGCGTGCAGAGTACTGTACATAGTGTAGTACGTGTTATATATATTACAGTTCAGAGTATATAGTGTAGTATATATAATACAGTGGAGAGTATATAGTGCAGTTGGTCTAGTATATATAATACAGCTCAGGTTATATAGTGCAGTTTGTGTAGTATATATAATACATTTCAGAGTATATAGTGCAGTCTGTGTAGTATATTTAATACAATGCAGAGTATATAGTGCAGCGTATATAGTGTCATCAGTATAGTATATATAATGCATTGCAATATAGTGCAGTCAGTGTAGTATATATAGAACAGTGCAGGGAATGTAGTGCAGTGTAGAGTATATACAACAGTGTATTAAAGTGGTTAAGGGGAACCCTATTACAGAATTATGAAAAAATAAGTTGTGATGTCCCCCCAAAATCCATACCAGGCCCTTTGGGTCTGGCATAGATTTTAAGTATAAATCGGATGGGGTCCCCTCAAAATCCATACCAGACCCGCTTGCCCTCAACATAGGGAGGGTGCTTATCGGAATCTGGAAGCCTTTGAACTCCCTTCCACAAAAAAGTTTTATCCCTATTTTTTTGGTAAATGGGTAGGGATACAATGTATCCAATACCCATTCACATGTGGAGGGGGCCAGGACCTGGGGGCCCCTTGTTAAATAGGGCTTCCAGATTCCGATAAGCCCCCCCACCCGCAGTCCCCAACAACCCTGCTCTTGTCCCCATCAACATGGGGACAAGGTGCTTTGGGGTACACCCCAAAGTACCCTCCCCAAGTTGAGGGCATGTGGCCTGGTATGGTTTAGGAGGGAGGGGGCGCTCACTCATCCCCCCTATCCTGACCTGCCAGTCTGCATGCTAGGATAAGGGTCTGGTATGGGTTTTGGGGGGGGGACCCCGTGCCAATTTTATATTTTGGATTGGAGTTCCCCTTAAAATCCATACCAGGCCCTAACGTAATTTTTTCCATAGATTTTTCATACATTACAGCCGCGAGCAAGTTTAAAAAAATGTTTTCCTTTAGAAATGTCATTATTGCTGTGGCATGTTCTACACATCGCACATATGCGCTACTTTACAGGTAGACAAAGGGGACCCCCATGCACAATATTTAACGGAATATTCAATTATTTTTTTTTTTGCAATGATACATGTCCCCTAGGGCAGTACCCGGGTCCCCATACACTTTTTATGGCAATAACTTGCATATAAGCCTTTAAAATTAGGACTTTAGATTTTTCATGTTTGTGTCCCATAAACTTTAATAGGGTTTGCATGTTCTCTAGAACTTTTTGCCTATTCGAGGTGTTATGGTGCAAACCAAACCCCCGGGTAGCAAGGATACAGCAGGATACCAGAATACAGACGATTCCCACAAAATTTGGTGGCCATTTTGATGCAGACCTGGTATATAAATACCATTTACTGCATCACAGGAGGAGAGTTCTGTTGGGAAGGCAGCCACGATCATGTGAGCATAGAATCAGTTCCCTTTCTAATCTCTTCTGGGAAAGGGGCTGCTTCCTGACAGAGCAATGTTTTTTTCATGGTAGTAGCGTGAGACCAGGTTGCCATCATTTGAGGCACAGGCGTATCATATGCGTGGCCATCTAAATGAAGGGGAAGCAGGAGGACCCATAATTGCAGTGGAATAGTGATTGCAAAGTGCTGTGAGCACTCATGCTGGTAAGGACTTAACCCTCTGTGTGGGAAAGCCCCCTGGGGACACACTGGATGGAAGCTCCATCTTTTAAGAGACTAAATGAGCACCTGTGTCACTGTGAGTACTTAAACAGAAGTTATAGGGGATTTTTATTCAATTGAGACTGGCCCTTAAGCCACCATAATGGAAATATGCCACACCTATCATTTTTTGATCAACGGTAGTTGTCTACCAGTCCTGGATTATTGGACTTGGGATATACTGTAAAGCAATATGGTGATTATGTAAACTGATAGTTGGGTCTGTGGCCTCTATAGGGAGTGGCAATGAATATTGATCGGTGATATATTTACTGGGGTTGATTTACCAAAACTGGAAAATGCTAAATCTGCTCCTAGTTTATCTGTCAAAGCCTAATTGAAGAAGCTGAAGTTAGAGCTGATTGGCTACTATGCACATCTGCAGCAGATGTTGTACTCTTCGGTTTTATTAAATCAACCCCACTGTGTTTAAGAGCTAATTTTACCTTTTTGGAGCATGTTAAACATGACATTCATATTTAGGGTGTAAAGTGTAACATGCTCCAACAGTGCCCCGCACCCCCCATCTCAACCCCCCACCCTGGGATGAAGAATGAGCGAGACTGTCCATGGGCTCTATGGGGAGAGAGCATATGGCCTGTACTAGGGAGTGTGTTGTCATGCAGTAAAGCTCTTGGGTCTCCTATTAGTTGAAGCTGACTAACCACTCTGTTGGCCTACTGGAGTGTGGGGTCCTTGCACAATGCTTGGGGCTACTGGAAACAGAGTTGCATTTCAATGAGGAGCTGCTCCTTTGATGTTGAACTGTGTAATAGTGAGCCATAGATATGGCCTGGATTACTGACCCTTCAATATCTGAACTTTCTAGAAGGCCCTTACAGGATTCTGGGGCGTAGTTAAACCTGCTAGAAGGGGCCTTGCAATTCCAATATATCCCAATCACTATAGGTGAGCCCGACCTTAATTGTCAATTTGGCACCAGTCATTATCCTGCTTCTCATGTACTAGAAAATGCAAGTATTTAGCATCCCATATGCCTTCTATAAAGGTTTTTTGCTTTACTTGTGTGGACTTGGACTCTTTAAGGCAGACCTGATGATATTACACAATCGTTCTCACCCCACTCCATCAAAGTATGTATGACTGTATTTGTTGTCAGCTATATACAGTATACAATTACCACACTGTGCGGCACTTGATGTAGCTGGTATTTTGTATGGAATGCTGAAGTGTTAAAACCCCTTTCACTTTTTTGTTTGCTGTTCCCAGTAGAGATATTTACCCTCTCTGTGTCCTGGCAACCAAAAGTGATTAAAATCCTAAATGTTATAGTTGCCACTGGAATGACAATAGAGCGGAAATATTCCAATGGGGACATCCGTTCTGGTAACATTCCCTGCAGGGATATCACTTCAATTTAGAGACATTTCCTCTTACGTACTGTTGTGTTTCTGGGATAAAATATACATAGTTAACTTGGTGTTGAGTTATTCACTTTAAGATCTTCACAGAGGACAAGGTGGCACTGTTAATATCTGACGGAAAAGAGATTTCATCTCCAAATACAGGAATGTTTCTTTTGGAAACTTGGGAATAGACTCCCTCCAGAGGTGGTTTGGCCAGCTCAGTAGATTGCTTTAAAGGGTCACTAAAGGAAAAACCTTACTACAGTACTGGTTTCATGTCCTTATTGTTCGTTTTTGCTTTGAAGTTGCTGTAATCCTGCTCTGTTCTCCACACTTCCTGCTTGTCCGTTTCCTTATAACCACCATACTGGGAGATTTCTCACGATGGTTTAAGCTGTCATTACTGTGTCTAAAACTTCCCAGAACCAATCAGATTCATTTTAAAAACAAAACACTGCCCTGGATTTGTTTGTTTTTGTTCTGTGTGTCTATTTCTACTTTGCAGAAACATGAAGCCAGTTCAAAAGTGAAATTAACCTGCAGGCACATTATATGATTGATTTTTATCTATTTTTAATCATTTTGAAAAGGAATCAGTTAACTTTTATGTCTCTATACCCTGTAAACAGTCAGTTTTTTCCTTTAGTAACCCTTTAAAAAGACCTGGATTGTTTCCTAAATGTACATAATATAACCGAGTACTAACATTTATAGGTAAAGTTGATCCAGGGAATAGCTGATTGCCTCTCGGGTGATCAGGAAGGAATTTTTCCCCTTACTGTAGCACATGGGGTTTTTCTCCTTCCTCTGGATCAACTGTGGGTATAGGATTGGATATATGGAATTGTTTAATTTTTTTCCCCTTGTAACGGACTGAACCGTGACAGACAGAGATATTCCTATGTCTAGGGCCACCTTATGTCCACTAGGGCCATAGGGTGACAAAGAATCATAATTCATATATTACATGAGATGGGACATTATTAATACTTCATATTGCAGGACTGGAATATTACAAAAGTGGTTCATGTGGACTTGAGACCAGGTTACCAAGACAGTGACACATCCCTTTGTATAATAGGCTATTGAAATATCTTAAGGTGTTGGCTATTCACTGTAAAGACATTCCGTTGAAGGTGTTGATTGCACCCACTCTCACAAGACTCTGCCATTGTGTGAAAGCTGTCTAGATAACTTATTCAACTAGATGTCTGTTATTATTCAAGGTTAATTGAACCCTATTGATGATACGGTGCCGTCATGTCTAGCTACCAATTAAAGAATTATCCTCAGTGAGTGAATAGGGGGGTGGAGATTGCATTGTCCTGTGATTAACTGCATTATGCTTGAGACTGTATAAGAAGCTGAGAAAATACCAATAAATTGTCATATCTTTGAAAGCAAGTGCAGAGCTTGAGTCTCGTCTTGTTTATGGGAATGGATATGGATCGTGTATGCAAGATTGTCAGAGTGTGTCAGATAAGCTTGTCGTGGATGGATGGAAGGTTGTAAGCGGTGGTGACCGTTACACCCCTCTTTTATTGGATGGACTTGTGTCTGTTTTTCAACCTAACGAACTACAGTGTCTTTCAAAAGTATTCACCCCCCTTGGCATTTTTCGTGTGCCTCACAATCTGGAATTAACATGGACTGTTTGAGGATTTGCATCATTTAATTTACAAAACATGCCCACAATTTTAAAGACAAAATAACAGAAAAATTCAATGTGCATAACTATTCACCCCTCTAAAGTCAATACTTTTTAGATCCTCCTTTTGTGGCTATCACAGTTCCAAGTCGCTTTGTTTAAGTCTCTATGAGCTTGTACATCTTACCACTGTGATTTTTGCCCATTCCTCCTTGCAAACCTGCTCCAGCTTCTTCAAGTTGGATGGTGTGCGCCTGTGAACAGCAATCTTTAAGTCCAACCACAGATTTTTAATTGGATTGAGGTCTGAGCTTTTACTAGGCCATTCCAACACATTTACATGTTTTCCCTTAAACCACTCAAATGTTGCATTACAGTGTGTTTGGGGTCATTGTCCTGCTGGAAGGTGAACCTCCGTCCTAGCCTCAAATCACACACATAGTGAGGGTACAGGTTTTGCTCAAGAATATCCCTGTATTTAACACCATCCATCTTTCCCTCAACTCTGACCAGTCCCGACTGGTGAAAAACATCCCTACAGGTTGATGCTGCCACCACCATGTTTCACTGTGGGGATGGTGTTCTTTGGGTGATGTGATGTGTTCGGTTTGCGCCAGACATAGCGTTTTCTTTGATGGCCAAAAAGTTCAATTTTAGTCTCATCAGACCAGAGCACCTTCCTCCATACATTTTTGGAGCCTCCCACATGCCTTTTCGCAAACTCAACTGCCATTTCGTTTTATGCTGAAAGTAATGGGCTTTCTTCTGGCCACTCTGCCATAAAGCCCAACTCTATGGAGCCTACGGCTTATTGTCGTCCTATGTACAGATACTCCAGTCTCTGCTATGAAACTCTACAGCTCCTCCAGGGCTACCTTAGGTCTCTGTGCTGCCTCTCTGTTTAATGCCCACCTTGCCTGGTCAGTGAGTGTTGGTGTGTGGCCATCTCTTGGCAGGTTTGCTGTTGTGCCATGTTCTTTCCATTTGGTTATGATAGATTTGATGGTGCTCCTAGGGATCATCAAAGATTTGGATTTTTTTAAATCTAACCCTGACTTGTACTTCTCAACAACATTGTCCCTTACTTGTTTCGAGAGTTCCTTCTTCTTAAGGGCAGTGTTTGGTAAGTGGTGCCTCTTGCTTAGGTGTTGCAGCCTCTGGTGTGTATATGTGTGTATATGTAATGATAGATCGTGTGACACTTAGATTGCACACAGGTGGATATCATTTCACTAATTATGTGACTTCTGAAGGTAATTGGTTGCACCAAAGATTTTTATGGGCTTCATAACAAAGGGGGTAAATACATCTGCACATACAATTATCAGTTTTTTTATTTCTAAAACATTGTTTCATGGATATATTTTTATAATTTTACTTCACCAACTTAGACTACTGTGTTCTGATCCACCACATATAATTCAGATTAAAAAAACATTGTACTAAAGGCTGTAATGTAACAAAATAGGTAAAAAGCCAAGGGGGTGAATACTTTTGCAAGGCACTGTATGTAACTATGTAACAGAATGTGCAGAGAAATCAGAGACACAGACATCAAAAAATAAATAAATACAAATAAATGTATAAAAACCTGTCAGGAGTCTATACTATTTCCTACTCTATTAAAAACTAAAAGAAAAAAATAAGTTTAAGTTTTACATACACTTTAAAGTGTACCTGTCAGCCCTTTTAAACATTTCAATGAAAAGTTCTGCCAAAAAACAGGTACCAGAAGATACCTCTACTTTTTTAGCCAGAAAACCTTCCTTTATGCACTATGTATATTTAGCTTCACTTTGTTACTAGCAGCCTGACTTTCCTGACTTCTGCTAAGTGCTGCCCAGCTGCCCCCCCTCTGCCCAATAAGATAACATCAGCGGCCCTTATGGAAGTTTTTATTAGACAGGGTGCAGGAAGGCCTTACCACATACATCAAAGAATGTATATCTTCTGCAGGCCTAACTGGGTTGAAGAGGTCAGAACTTCTCATGGAGGCCTAAGCCAAGCAGGGGACTTATGTTTTTCTCTATGCTGAGGCCACTAGCCTGTCATAACATAAAAGGACTCTCCTAAAATGACTGGTATATGTCCTTCAGAAGCAAGGCCTGAAATTTGTACTGTGTTTCAGGGCCAGTTCACACCACATTCAGTCCAAGTGGTTATTTTTTTCTGCCTCAAAAACACATGGATAGTAGGTTAAATTGTTGTTCAATGGCACCAGTGCGGTCAGCTCCGATGCGTTCCTGTTCCAGAAAAAAAGTAGAACATGTCACATTTCTTCTGCACTGAAAAGTACTGGCATCAAAAATGCACCAAAACTCACCTAGACTCACCAAAAACATGTCCTTATTTAAAGGAGAAGTCCAGCCTGAGCTTGTTTGGCTTGGCTTCTCCTATGGATCACAGGAGTGCAATTCATTTTGTACTCCTGTGACTCGTTTTCAGCAGAGAGCAGTCTGAAGTCCGCTCTCTGCTGACATCACTGGAATCATCCTCCCAGCAAGCCGCTGAGAGACTGAGATGGCTGCGCCCCGCCCCTCCACAATTCAGTGCTCCAGTAAGCATGAAGGAGCAGAGAGGAGACCTGCTGATTGACAGTCAGCAGCTTTCCGCTCGGGGATCTGTAAGAACTGAGCCATTGGCAGTGTTCAATGGCTCAGTTCTCAGTGCAGAGGCATCAGGGAACAGATGCATCCACCCAGGTAAGTATAAAAATGAAAAATACCATACTTTTCTTTTAAGGTGAAGAACAAAGAGGGGGGGAAACATGCCCCGTAACAGATCAAATCACGCATTAAGAAAATAATATGGAACGCATCCAGACTGTGTTTCTATAGTGTGTACTGGCCCTCACACCAGAACTCATGTTTTAATTTACTAAGTATTTAAAAACACATTTTCAACAGTACACGTTGATAGTGTGGTGGGATGGTAAAAATGTGTTTTTTGCCCCAGAGCTCATGTTGAATCTAAGCACCCCTGACCCCTAGTCAGAAAACAAGCAAAACTTAAAGTTTAGGGTTTTAAAAAAAAAAGAGCCAATAGCCAACACTCTGTCTTGGATTTAGATGTGATTTATAGTAGCAAAGTGTACAACATACTTTGGTTGGAGAAACTGCTGCTAAAGGGAACAGACAGTGGATGGACATGTGGCATCGCCAGGCAAGATATGTACATTTTGTGCGGTCAAGTTGATGTTAAATCCTGGGGACCTCTTGGATCGTTTTTCTTGAATAATATGTCTTCTGTTGGTGTTTTAAGTCTTTACAACAGCATGTTTATAATTTATGTGACTAAACTCATCCACGTTATTGCTGGTCATCCTTTCTCTTTTCCCATCAACTATTCAATGCATCATTCTCTTTTCCAGTGAGTTAGTTCTTCTCCTAATTAGAGTTGAGCGAACACCTGAATGTTCGGGTTCGACGGGTTCGGCCGAACTTTGGAAAAAAGTTCGGGTTTGGGACCCGAACTTGACCCCGAACCCCATTGAAGTCAATGGGGACCCGAACTTTTCAGTACTAAAATGTCTCTAAAAAACTAATGGAAAGGGCTAGAGGGCTGGAAATGCCAGCAAAATGTTGGTAAGAGCATGGTAAGTACTCTGCAAACAAAAGTGGATAGGGAAATAACTTAAAAATAACATAAAATACATAAAAATAAAAATCTTGACCTAGGAGGACGAGGTCCATATGGATTAGTAGGTTAAAACACTGGAGGAAAAACTGCAAAATATATTTTTTTGCCCTAAATGGGTGTTTTTTAAAATAGCACAATAGAAGAACACTAGCTAAAGTGTTTATCTCACACGTACAGATATAGAGGAAACACTGCAAACACTGGAGGAAACGATGCAAAATATATGTTTTTGCCCTAAATGGGTGTTTTTTGAATAGAACAATAGAAGAACAGTAGCAAAAGTGCTTATCTCACACGTACAGATATAGAGGAAACACTGCAAACACTGGAGGAAACACTTCAAAATCGATATTTTTGCCCTAAATGGGTGTTTTTTGAATAGCAAAAAAGAACAGTAGCTAAAGTGCTTATCTCACACGTACAGATATGCAGGAAACACTGCAAACACTGGAGGAAACACTGCAAAATCTATATTTTTGCCCTAAATGGGTGTTTTTTGAATAGAACAATAGAAGAACAGTAGCAAAAGTGCTTATCTCACACGTACAGATATGCAGGAAACACTGCAAACACTGGAGGAAACGCTGCAATTTTTTTTCCCTAAATGGATGTTTTTTGAATAGCACAATAGAAGAAAACTATCTAAAGGGTGTATCTCACAGTGACATATGCAGTGCTGGTATAATTTGATTTCTGAAGCAAGAGTGACTCCTTTTTCTCTCCCTAAAAGCAAAAGCAGGCAGGAACCTTTTCCTAAAGTATATAAAGGGTGTATCTCACAGAAACATATGCAGTGCTGGTATAATTTGATTTCGGAAGCAGGACTGACTCCTATTTCTCTCCCTAAAAGCAAAAGCAGGCAGGAACCTTTCCTTAAAGTAACTATGTAAAGCAGAGTTACTTGCTGTGCTATGTAGATCGCTGAATAATGTGATTTCTGAAGCAGGACAGTCTGACTCATATCTAATTCTCTCCCTCAGAAGAGCAGCAGCCTTTCCCTACTCTATCTAAAGCAGAGTGATGAGCTGTGCTTTGTGCCTCTAGCTTATATAGAGGCTGGGTCACATGCTGGGTCACATGCTGCACTGGCCAATCACAGCCATGCCATTAGTAGGCATGGCTGTATTGGCTTCTAGGTCACACGAGGAAAAAAAATGGTGATTGGCTGCCCTGCAGCGCGCCATTACATTGCCGAACACCAAACCCGAACTTACAGTAAATTGTTCGGGTACAAAAAATCCAAAAGTCCGGTACGAACCCGAACTTTACAGTTCGGGTTCGCTCATCCCTACTCCTAATTTGTCTGGAATTAGACAACTTCAGACTAGTCATCTGTGCTTCTAGTTAAAGGTTCAGTTTTAATTTGTTGAAGGATCCATTTGTTTGTTTTCCTTGATGACCATGGTATTCATAATTTTTTTTGCCAACACCAAATTTCAAAGGCTTCTCTGTGTTTCATGCCTTGCTTCATTGTTCGGCTTTCACATTCACAAAAAGGGACAGAAAATAACATACTCTGCACAATTCTTTGTACTTATAGACACATCAGTACTTTTTCAACATCTTTTCTAGGTCTTTCAACTTTGCTCTACCAAGGGTTAGTCTGCAATGTATTTCTAGACTGCTGGATCCTTTATTGTTAACAAATGATCCAAGGAGGAAAAAACTCTCTTCACCATCAATTTTGAAGTTAACTGTCTTCCAGTTCTTATGAACTGAAACACTGAGCTGGCCAAGGGTGCAGGATATCTAAATTTAATGCTAGGTATGCTTTAAAATCCTCTTGGGTGAGATGAATCTGAAATTTAATTGGAGAATAGCTAAGGCTTTACTTGCATGCATTGTAAAAGGAAGTATGTGGCAGTTATTCAATACCTGGCTCCCCTGGCCCCCACTATTCCCAACAGAAACACTTATGTATACATTGTCCATGTGAATGTCGGTACATGCTAAAGCCTGGGATGAGAAAAATAGGTCAATGAGAGACTCCGCAATCCCACAAATATTTATATAGTTATTACTGTATATGTTTGAGCAAGGAACAGTAATGGCCATTAAGTCCAACTTTCCATGATCTCTGCTGCTTTGGTCATACAGATAGCAGAACAAAATCCTCCAGGCAGCTATTGCTAATTTTACCATACAGGAAGCGCAAACAATCCCCCCTCTACTCCCCTATCTACCCAAGGGCAGTCAAATCACTTCCCTGTTCTTTGAACCTTTAGTTATTGCAACTTTGGATATTAAAGTTGCAAGAAAAGCATCTGGTTCTTTTTAAATCACTTGATTGTTTTGCCATTACATCTCCATGCAGTAAAACAGGAGTGCCCAACCTTTTGAAGAGCAAGGGCCAATTAAGCGACTTGGTAACCAGTCACGGGCCACAATGAGCAGGGCGGGTGGATGGCATGTCTGTGTCTGCTCTGCATATGCAGAGCGGACAAGTACACAGCCCACTATACTTTTTAGCAGATTGGATTGGAGGTAGGACACAAATCGGTTTATGTCTGCCACTACTGTACTTAGAGGTGAAACAAGGGTCCAATTGGTCAGACTGTTGGACTTACTGTGTAAAAGGGGCCCCCAATGCTGCTTTCACACGGATGCGCTGCGGTTTACCTGCACCGCGTGTGCAATGCAGTGTACCTTTTGGCTTTCCTGCACTTTGCAATAGACTTCTATTATATATGTGCAGGTTTGGTGTGCTTTCAGAAAGCTCATCAAACTCCCAGGTAATAACAGAAGTCTATGGCTCAGTGCAGGTAACCCGCAGGTAAACTACTCTGCAGATCAGATATGCCCATGTATACATTGAGATTTTAGTAATAAACTGACCTTTAATAACAGTATTCTATTCCATCCCAGAGAAGGAGGTCGCAGGCCACATCGGAAGGCTCCGCGGGCCACATGTGGTCCCCGGGCCACTGGTTGGGCACTCCTGCAGTAAAGCATTCCACAGATTTAAAGAACCCTTTCTAGGTGAATAACCACGTCAACTCTTTGACAAAATCAATATCCTAGATAGACCATTATCTTTATGAACCCTGCCACTATAATTACATTTTGGCATTACTGAATGTAACTTCTACTATGCTATTAAACCTTATTTTACCTTTGACTGTACTTTTTCTATATTGCCAGCAGTAACAGTAAATGGAACATTCTCCTGTTATTCATCCAGTATGGTCTACCTATTTCTGTATAAGAGATGTCTTCCTGCAGAAATTTATGCGAGACCAAACATTGCAATTAAATTGCACAGAACTCACACAGGTTTAATATCAATCACAGAAATAAGGCTATTCAGTGGCAGGACACATGTGCCGCAGTAACCACAATGTTAAGGACCTTTTGGTCACAGTACTAATGAGCGATTTCAAAGTGCAGCAGAAGAAGTGGGAATTTAAATGTATGCGCAGATTTAACAAGCTGGAATGATACCTGTATAATCAATGAAGTTATATGTCCAACTATGAATATTAATGTCACTCTGATTCTGCTAAGGGTTTGAAGGCCTGCAACCGATCAAACTTACATTAAAGAAATGTAAAAATTCTAAATATGTTGGTTTCTTCTATTATTCCAGGTGCATTTCAGTTTTTTAAAAGATGTTCTGCTATAAAAAAAAGTTAATTTACTGGCAACCAGTGGTTTCAGTAATATTTGACTTTAGTACTTTGAGTCACAGAACAAGTATACAGATAAAGAACTGCTATCTGCTTGCTGACCGCATCTCTTATGCCGCGTACACACAATCACTTTTTGTGATGGGAAAAAAAACAACGTTTTCAAAAACGTCATTTAAAATGATCGTGTGTGGGCAAAACAACGTTTTATGTCTTCAAAAAAAACTACCAAAAAAAAATTTGAACATGCTTGAATTTTGTGTCGTTTTTCAAAATGTCATTTTTTGTGTCATAAAAAGTGATCGTGTGTGGGCAAAACAACGTTTAAAACTACGTTTTTAAACCCGCGCATGCTCAGAAGCAAGTTATGAGACGGAGCTTCAATGGAACAGAGTGCCGTCGAACGTAGTGTATGTCACCTCGCTTTGCAAGAGCATTTTAGAAAAACGATGGTGTGTATGCAACGTCGTTTTGGAAAATTAAGTTTGAAAAACGTTGTTTTGTTTCGTCACATAAAACGTCGTTTTTTTTCATCACAAAAAGTGATCGTGTGTACGCGGCATTAGATGTGCGTCGGAAGAGCGACTCCAGATCATGCGCCACTGCAGCTGTGCTGTGATTAGGCATAGCAGAAGCCGATCAGCAGATGCAGGCCAATGTATGCCTGCCAGCAACCGCAGCAGAGAAGTGATGGATTTGGATTCCCTGCAAAGCAAGGAATAAAATTCATCACTTCCCTGAGTAAAAGCAGCACACACCGTACACAAAAACACTGGTTAGGCACATATTTAACCCTTTGATCGCCCTAGATGTTAACCCCTTCCCAACCAGTGTCATGAGTACAGCGACAGTGTATATTTTTAGCACTGATCACTGTATTGGTACCACTTATTCCCACAAAATTTCAAAATTGCAATATCGCAGTCCCCCCTATAATTTGCTGGTCGCCACCATTACTAGTATAAAAAATAAATAAATAAATTCATATATACCAAAGTTTGTAGACGCTATAACTTTTGCGAAAACCAATATACTTTTATTGTGATTTTTTTTTTTTTTTACAGAAATATGTAGCAGAATACATATTGGCCTAAATTAATGAAGATTTTTTTTTTTTTTTAGATTGGATATATTTTTATAGCAAAAAAATAATATAAATAAATATATATATATATATATATATATATATATATATATATATATATATATATATATTTAAAAATTTTTAATTTTTTTTGTTTATAGCGCAAAAAAATGAAAAAACAGATGATCAAACACCACCAAAGGAAATCTCTATTTGTGGGGAAAATTTTTATTTTTATTTTTTTGGGGGATACAGCATTGCATGACCACGCAATTTTTCAATTAAAGTAATGCATTGCCGTATTGCAAAAAAATGGCCTAGTCATAAAAGGGGTTAAATCTTTTAGGAGGTCAACTTTATCCAACTTTCCTGATTTGATCTGCACACTTGCTTCGAGTCAGTCACATAAAGGAGATGTGTGGGGTTTGGAAAAAAAGTAAGTGCAAATTTTTTTGCCCACACTTCTTTTTTAAGACGTACTGAAGTCATTGGGCCAGCATTACAACCAGGCAACTAGCCTTTTCAGAAGGTCCATGATGGCAGATATGTTTAAACCTTGGACAACTTTGTTACTCTTTAACTGCTTGCCGACCGCCCGCCGTCATATTACTGCGGGACGGTGGCACTGTCTCGCGGGAGCACGTAGCTCTACGTCCTCTCTTTTTCGGCCACTAGGGGGCACGCCCCCCGCACGCCCCCGAGTCCCCTTAGTAAGGCCACCCCCCCATACAGTTAGAACACAAATAGGAACACAATTAACCCCTTCACTGCCCCCTAGTGTTAACCCCTTCACTGCCAATGGCATTTTTATAGTAATCCAATGCATTTTTATAGCATTGATCGCTATAAAAATGCCAATGGTCCCAAAAATGTGTCAAAAGTGTCCGATGTGTCCGCCATAATATCGCAGTACCGAAAAAAAATGCTGATCGCCGCCATTACTAGTAAAAATAAAATATTAATAAAAATGCCATAAAACGACCCCCTTTTTTGTAAACGCTATACATTTTGCGCTAACCAATCAATAAACGCTAATTGCGATTTTTTTTTTTTTTTTTTTTTTTTAACGAAAAATATGTAGAAGAATACGTATCGGCCTAAACTGAGGAAAAAAAATGTTTTTTTTATATCTTTTTTGGGGATATTTATTATAGCAAAATGTAAAAAATATTGCATTTTTTTCAAAATAGTCGCTCTAATTTTGTTTATAGCGCAAAAAATAAAAACCGCAGAGATGATCAAATACCACCAAAAGAAAGCTCTATTTGTGGGAAAAAAAGGACGCCAATTTTGTTTGGCAGCCACGTCGCTTGACCGTGCAATTGTCAGTTAAAGCGACACAGTGCCGAATCACAAAAGGGTGCTCTGGTCTTTGGACAGCAATATGGTCCGGGGCTAAAGTGGTTAAAGTGCAACTGTGACCAGACTATTGACATTATAACTAAAGACAAAGCTTCACCCTTTCTATTTGTCCAGTTTACCATTATCATTAAGAGTGGAAGTGACAGAAAATCCAAATTTTTGGGTTGTCACCAGAACAATAATAGAGGAAAAAATCCTCCAATGGGGGTGTAACGGTCACCACCGTTTACGATTTCCATTCCACCAACCCAAGACAGCTTATCCGACACTCCGACAATCCAGCAGGCACGACCCATTCAATTTTCCAGATTAACGAGACACACAGCTCTATTTCTGGTTCCAAAAAGAATGAATGAATACTTTTAATTGTAAAACTCAGTCTTTTATACAGTTAGAAACCAAGTGAACGCCACCCACCACATTACACAAGGAACTTCAATACACACTCTCTTAGACAATGACATTCAGATGAGTTAATTATTAGGCATTACCCAGACATTCTGACTCTGCGACAAGCTGTTCACCTGACACACAATACACACTCTTTTGTAGACGTAATGGCACCAAATCTACAGGGGTTAATTACTACAGCTGACAAGTCACATTCCACACCTATTATCAAAAGTATTTTCACACAAAACAGTGTCATTAGCATACACAATGAAATATCTTAGGAGCAGACTTAATTAGAACAATAGACAATAGAATGCAATTACAGAAAGCCCCATCATTACAGCCAGGTAGACTTAATTAGCATCTCAACAGTCTATGTTACACATTGAATGAAACACTCTATTGACCTGTTCATAAGGAACGACTTGTAATATTTCAAGATATCCTGCAATACATGAATTATCGTTACTGTCCTATCTCATGTAATCTGAGATATCATTTCTCAATCATCCTATGTCCGATAGGCAGAGTCATTGGTAAGTCATTGGTGAAGCTGGCACAGGAGTACCCTGCATTCTTCAAAACGTCTCTGGTTCCAACGGACCATACCATTAGACTAATTCTGCTGACCGTGGTGACAATCAGGGATTTAATCTCACTTCCTGTGAGGAAGTAAAGGGAAATCTCCACAAGGGGACACAGATGGCAAACCCTTTCTTTATCTAAAATGACTTCTACTTTAATGTATTTTATATTGGAAATTGTAAAGGTAAACACAATTGAAGGGAGGCATATTTCTTCATGATTTCTCTCATACGTGAGAGATCAGGGCTTGTGAATATCTTTGTTTTTACTTTGTATTGAGTCCCTTAGTCGGTTTTGATCCAGGTATTGTATATACTGGCTGGTAATTGCTAATATTTTGTTCAGAGATATGAAAGAAGCTTTCAGCAGAGCTCTTTCACTGTCCTGGGGAATAGAAGGTTACTCTTTCAGAGCTGCTAAAAACTGTGTATGTAACGTTGCTTGAGACACAAAGCATTTTGGAGTTGGTTGGGTCTAGTTCACTGGCAGATTGTTGAGGGGCCTGAATATCTTTAGTTTATGCCTAACCCGGCTTTGTTTTCTATCTATTTTGCTACCTGCAACCTTTTGTACTATAGCTGCCCATGTGTCAGTTTGAAAACTCCCTACTGCTTGTGTATTCTTCATAAGTGTTGGTGTACCTTTACCCCATAAAAGGTGATCCCATGAGAGTGAATTGTTATAATACATTTGTAACCAGCATTAAAAAAAACATTGAAAAAGGCAGTTACTGACCTCTGCAGCTGCAGGTACTGTGGCACACAAACTCTATAGTTGGTTTTACAATTGGTTTCTAAGGGCTTTTTCACACTGAGGCCCGCACTAGAGTTTGTGTGCCACAGTACCTGCAGCTGCAGAGGTCAGTAAGTGCCTATTTCAATGCAACTGTTTTCATACATTTCATTTTAAAGCTGTCAATGCAAATTATGCATGGTAAAAATGGGTCCTGCGCTATTTTTAATCACAGTACAATGCACAGAACCTGCATGTCTGAGTTGCCGGATGCTTTAAGGCAGGTGAGTTTCAGCACATTGTAAATTAATTTCTCCATGATGCTTTTAGCTACAGTGGTAAATTAGTACCTTTTTAAAAAGTGAATTAACTGTGTGTTAAGAACATATAGTGCTCACCCCCCCCCCCCCTAAGAAACTGCTGTTTCTTCTGGTGCCCTGTCCTCAGTGTCAAATACTGTAAAAGAAGCAACACACTCCCCAACAAACCTGTGGTTTTAAATGGGCTTTAAAGAACAAGTAAAAGCTATGCAGGGAAGAAATCGAGTGGAGCAACCAACAATAATGACACAACACAATACAGCACCCATTGCAGCACACAATTATAATAAAGGAGACATTTTTAACAAATTTTAACAAGAGAGACAATATATTAATCTGTTATAAAGAACAGTAAACCATCTAGGGGACCTGACTAAATCTTCATGGGAGCGCTCGCTCTCACACAACAGTATTTATATTCCAATAGGAGAAAACTAAAAGGTGCAAAGCTGACTCTCTTCACAGGCAGCAACTTTGAACAGCAATAACATCGTCAGGGTCATTATTAAACAAGTGGCCAGAGGACATTTCAGCAATCCCAATGATCGTGATGCTTCTTTTTGCAGCAATTTAGAAATTGGATTGAAAGGTTTAGCACTGGGAAACACTTTTTGAAAGACAAAAAGTGCATTTTTTATACAACTCTATAGATCAGACCAAAATCAGGGACAAATGAGGAGGAAAGAGGGACAGGGAGACTTTAGCTATGCAGTTCTTTTTCGTCCTCCTTGCTCTCCAAGTCTTAAGATGGACTGTGCCTTGCCAAATAGTTGACATTTATTAAACTATGTTTTAAAATTCCACCTACTGCTTGCTTCATATTTTACATACATTTTCAGGGATTCCACCACGTGTGTGTGGTGGTCCACCTCTATATAACATACTGTATACATAATTTAATGTAGATAGTCTGAGAAGAAGTGTACTTTAAATATTCAGACCATTGAATAATTAGGCTTTATTGTAATGTACTGTAGCCTCTAGGTATTTTATTTTAATTTGCTTCTAGGATTGACAATCTTTAATGGAGTTGATTTAATGCTAGTCTACTCTTCCCTATTATTTATTATCATTGTAATGTTTTCTTTGCTCTTCTAGTTTTTCATTAATTTAAAACTCTTTTTTTTGCTTTTTCTCCTTCTGTCATAATATCGCATCACATATGACCCAAGGAATATCACATGAAACTCCTGTGCAGAGTGCTCAGCATGAAGACTAATTTTTGTTGATTCAATATGATTTGACAATTGGTTCACTAAACAGCAGATTATAGGATAATTTAAATGTGGATATCCAGCCACATAGATATAATATTATCTAAATGTTGTTATTGACCCATCTGTCTCCTGTAATTTTCCTTTTCATTTCTATAAAAAAATCTATTGAATACTAAAATGAACTGGCATCAATTGGCTGTCACCTTTCGAGATATTAATTGAATTAGTTTTCTGCACCTTTAGCTGAGGGGTCAGAATCCTGAGCGTCTCATCAGTACCTGTGTAGAAATGTTACACATATATGTCAAAATGAGAACTTTTTACCCTAGTGTATATAAAAGATGAGAACTTTCAGTCTCTCGATTATGCCAAGCCTGATGAAGAAACCTGAACTGTCTCAAAAGCTTTCACTCTTAATTGAGTCAGCCAGAAAAAGTGTCAATTAACTCTACATTTTTCCTGCTTCTATCAAAGCCTAACCCAGTACAACACTCTGCAAGTTTCACTGTAAAATATAGTTTTCCACAGAAATATTCAAAAATGTACAATGACATTATTATACCTGCAAATAACATGGCAAAACATCCAATCAAAACTGTATTTCCACCAACTGTTATTCAAAATAAAGCTTCTTATACGTGTTCTGTTGTAACTGACCACAAAGGGTGCAGATTTAGGGAAGGCCTGACCAATGGAATTAAGAGTGAATAGTCTGTGACATGATGTTGGTAATTACCTATCTCCTATATTGTAGTAAACCTGTACTGAAAAAAAGTCTGCTATAGGGTTCACTACCTTGTAGTGCACCCCTGACTCCAACGGGGTGCACTTGTCATCTGGCCACAGGTGACCTGACAGTTATACTGTACCATGCTGTTCTTTATTTCCTATAATTTACATTGAGGTCACACAGCATTGTGCAACAGTATAAATTCCTTCTCTGCCTGAAGAGGGGCACACTTTTGTTACATTGCTGGCCCCTGTGTACCCCACCTTCCAAGTTGTCTAATACAGAATTTCTTTCATTAATATGGCCCTTCCTGTGCCCAAAGTTGACATACATTTGCTATATGCTGTATAATGAGGTTGTTCTCTGTGAAAACAAAAAATTTATCCTGAAGAGTGACCCTATGTGGGAAATTGGGTAAACAGTTGTTAAAGTGTATACGATTAGGTTCATTGTACTTGACAAAGTTGATCAAATTGTATTTCCCCTCCAAGTATCAAGTTTAAAACCATTATGCTGTGTCTTAGGTGATGATGATTCCCACTAGATGTGTTTTTTCCCAGTAGGCCACCATCAATGAACAGGTCAGCGGCCTATGGGCCCTGTAGGAACAAGACCTAACTGGGATGCCATACGTGTAAAGGCTGTGTGGCACGGGGCAGGATTGCACTGAATGACTGTTCTCACCAAATTCTTGTTGAGTTGCACTGATCTGCATAGATCAAATCAGGCTCAGCGCAAGGGCACATAGAAAACAACTGTTTCTTTGTGCCCTGTTCACACTGCCATGCTGAGTTGAGGTGTTGAGTGCTGCATTAAAATTACAATATGTCACTGCATCGCAGGACACGCATAGGCTTGAATGAAATGTTATTTGTGTAAAAGTAAACCGTGCAATGCATTGTAATAGCATATTGCACCACCCCTCACTGCTCCTACGCAGTGCACACCAGCATGAATGCGTTATGAAGAATGAAGATTGCCAGAACAGGGAGAAAAGTCACTTACCAGGCAGGCTGCAGTCATTTAGGGTGACTGACCAGAAATACTAAGGGGGTGTTTATCAAAGTGAGTTCTCACTTTTAATTTCCCACAAAATAAAGCATGGAGACATGGATTGTTGAGTTTGCTTTGAATAATACAAATGATTTAAATAGTGTTTTTGGTGTTTAGTGCTAAGATGCAGTGTAGTTTAGCTTTAATAGCATGAGATTGTTGACAAGTGCTTAAATGATACCTAAACCCAAAAACAAAAAATGTAATTTATTGCAGCTTATGGTGGCATTCATTAGCATTTTTTTTTTTTCAGGCCAAAAAAATAACTGTTGCTTTTACCCGAAATGCATTATCCTTTTTTACTTCCTGTGAGCTAGGCTATATGCATTACAATGCTATTTTCCTTCTGAAAACTACTAATCCCCCACCTCCCATGTGATAGAGATGCCAAATCAGGAGAGCAGCCTAGTGACAACCATGGACAAAAAAGGGGGAAAAGGGGAAGCAACACCTGAGTGTAGTATTGGAATATCAGCATTTATTGCACAAAGTTAAAAAAAACACTTACAAAATGTAAGATAGTCACGCTCATCATTGTATCATAAGTCCCGTGGTTTCCACCATCCTGCAGGCTCCACCAGTGGTCCGGGCGGTGGGAAGCAGACATGAAGAGGCTAGGACACATAGCAGACCCAAGAAGACCGCGCTGACCAGCGTGGACTGCATGGGCCAAACTGACGTCACTGAAAGAGGCAGGAGTTGGGACTGACAATGACAGGGATACCGGCTACACTCTCTGACAACCATGGCTTCCCCTATAGATACAGTGAAGGAGTGAGTTTAGCCACCTGAGGACAGAAAGTATGTTATTCACAATCGATACAAAAAAGCAAAGAAACCGTAAAAAAATAAAACGTATGTAGCCACCTCATCTGAGAACTAGTAATTCATTCCAATTGGATTTGATCCAGAATAGTGAGTGATATACTGTGGGGTCGTATTATATCTTATTTCTATGTACATAGATACATGACACTACACCATGAGAGTTGGTGACTAGTTATGTAATGTTTTTACTTGATTATAATTATTGTATTTTGATTCTTGTTTTCTTTGTAGATCATTTTCTGTTATAACATACTCCTGAAGAAGCGGGTAACCACGAAACATATAGAGTTTGCAACTGGAAGAATAGTTTCTGTGTTTAACAGTGCAGAACTACTGTGTACATCAAATTTTTTCAATATGCGTCACAAAAGTCGATTCTCCACATATAATAGCATCTGGTGTATCTACCTATTTATGGTTTTTATGATGTATATTTTTGTATAATAAATTTATATTTTTGTAATCTTACTGTGTAAGTCTATATTGTACCATGAAAGTCCATATTGCATCCACAATATTCAAAGGTTCTATCTGAGAACTAGTAAGCTGCATTACATTAACATTTTTTTGCAGTGTTAAGATTCATTTTAATTTCAATACACAAAAATCAAAGGGGTTGAAATCTAAAGAAATGCAGTTTTACCTCAATCTGTGTTCACTTCACATAGGTATCAGGGGAATAAACAAAAAAAAAAGAAAGAAACCAAGATCTCCTAAGAACTGAATTTTAGTATCTAAGCGGAATACAGACCAGTGATACTACTTTGATACATTGGTCCCAGTGTGGTGCACATAAAGGGCCAGATTCAGGAACAGTTACGCTGGCGGATCGAGTGATCCGCCAGCCTAACTGTGACTTTGAGCCGGCGTTTCTGTTTTCTGTAACCAGAAAACAAGAAACGCCGGGTTGAAGTTCCGATGCGAGCAGCGTAACTGAGTTTCGCCATTGCATCGTTACTTCAACTTAAAAATGGCGCCGGGGGCGTTCCCGCCGATTTACGCTCAAAAAATATGTTAATGAGCGGAAATCGGCAATTCACGATCGAAATCCGGCGCGACGCAATGACGATACGACGTTTCCGGACGGGATACGCGGCGCATAGATATACCTACATGGGGTTGGAGTATCCTATGTTAGGTATAGGCGTCGTCATCGCGTCGGGAAAAAAAAAAGAAACGTCGCTTGCGTAAAACGGTCATGAATGGGAATGTGACGTCATTGACATTCATTCACAGATTTTGGAGCATGCGCACGGGGATGTTTTGACACTCGACGCATGCGCAGTACGTTGGCGGCGGGATCGCGCGTAGTTAGCATACTACACGCCCCGTACCCGCTAAATTTGAATTCCGCCGGCTCATTTGTGATGCGCTGCCGCAACTTTAGGAGCAAGTGCTTCGTGAATGACAGCACTTGCTCCTAAAATTTCGGCAGCGCAACGCAAATGAGAAGCGTTACTCCAGAGCAAAGATGCTCTGGACTACCTGAATCTGGCCCAAAGTGTGGAAAGGGCTTTATTCTTATACCATGAAGGCATTAAAAGTCACCTGTGTAGCTGAGTTTTGATATAACTAGTAGTAATAACTTCTACCAATCCTGTTCATTCTGCAAATCCCTATGCCAATCTTCCTCAGACTGTTTGTGCATATTAGTAAAATGATTGGCCATTTTAAATTTTTGACACATTCGTCCTTTAGCAAAGAAATGTAACTATGTATATATGTTCTCACACGTGTCACGTCTTTTGTGACACTTTCATTTCATCAGTGCCTTTTTAATGTTGAATTTGCCTCTAGGCACTGTACAGTTTACTTTATTCTTGCATATTATCAGATGCATTCATTAACCTTAACTGGGCTTGTGCTGCTTCATGAGTTCCTGCAATGTGAAATGCTTTGTTTATATTAGAGCGATGCCTTGACATGCAAAGTTCTTTGTTCCAAATCTAATTCAGTCACAGCTAATGTTAATGGTCTTTACGTAACTGTTTACGGTCTTTCACAAGTTGTCCTTTATTAGAATTTGGAATGCATCTAATTTTATTTATAATTCCAAAGAAACTTGCATAAAATATGCATAATGTATAACTATGACTTTGGTGGAACAGCTATCATAATGAGTAAAGATGCTTGTTGTAGAATTCCCTGATCCCATGATAAGATTTGAATGTTTTCACAGAAAATTATAATTGCGTTAGCGGCAACAAAAACCAGTTATAGTGTCTTGGATAGAATCATTTAAACGATTTTGCATGTATAGGTTTCAGCAATAAATAAACTAAAGATTTATTGAAAGTCTAATTAAAAATATTAGTTGTACTTGGGAAAAAAAGGTCATTTGGAAATATCCACAATACCCTACCTGCTAGAAAAATGCTACCATGAATTATCAGGGTTAGCGCAGTGCCAATGGTTAAAGTGTTACTGAAGGCAAAACGTTATTTTCTATTTGGATACTGGATAGAGTAAGGGATGGTTATAACTCCTGGCAGTTTTTTTCATCTGTCATCTACAGTGTTGCTCATCTTCCTTTAAAAAAGTAATTAGTTACAGTTACAAGTTACTTGACCGAAAAAGTTATTGAGTTAGTGACTCAGTTACTACATCGGCAAAGTAATTAGTTACTTAGCAAAGTAACTGACTTTTTTTTGCCGGTGTAAAAGATGACTGGGCGTATAAGACGACCCCCCCTGTTTTCCAGCTAAAATGTTGGTTTTGGGATATACTCACTGTATAAGACGACCCCTCAATGTGCCATCTGTAACATGCCTCACTGTGCCATCCCATCTGTAACATGCCTCACTGTGCCATCCCATCTGTAACATGCATCACTGTGCCACCCATCCCATCTGTAACATGCCTCACTGTGCCACCCATCCCATCTGTAACATGCCTCACTGTGCCATCCCATCTGTAACATGCCTCACTGTGCCATCCCATCTGTAACATGCATCACTGTGCCACCCATCCCATCTGTAACATGCCTCACTGTGCCACCCATCCCATCTGTAACATGCCTCACTGTGCCATCCCATCTGTAACATGCCTCACTGTGCCATCCCATCTGTAACATGCCTCACTGTGCCATCCCATCTGTAACATGCCTCACTGTGCCATCCCATCTGTAACATGCCTCACTGTGCCATCCCATCTGTAACATGCCTCACTGTGCCATCCCATCTGTAACATGCCTCACTGTGCCACCCATTCCATCTGTAACATGCCTCACTGTGCCACCTATCCCATCTGTAATATGCCTCACTGTACCATCCCATCTGTAACATGCCTCACTGTGCCATCCCATCTGTAACATGCCTCACTGTGCCACCCATCCCATCTGTAACATGCCTCACTGTACCATCCCATCTGTAGCATGCCTCACTGTGCCACCCATCCCATCTGTAACATGCCTCAATGTGCCACTCATCCCATCTGTAACATGCTTCACTGTGCCATCCAATCTGTAACATGCCTCACTGTGCCATCCCATCTGTAACATGCCTCACTGTGCCATCCCATCTGTAACATGCC
Source organism: Rana kukunoris (assembly GCA_029574335.1). NCBI lineage: Eukaryota > Metazoa > Chordata > Amphibia > Anura > Ranidae > Rana > Rana kukunoris. Next base: position 98,322 of record JAJQKJ010000344.1, read on the forward strand.
TGTGCCACAGATGGGATGGGTGGCACAGTGAGGCATGTTACAGATGGGATGGCACAGTGAGGCATGTTACAGATGGGATGGCACAGTGAGGCATGTTACAGATGGGATGAGTGGCACAGTGAGGCATGTTACAGATGGGATGGCACAGTGAGGCATGTTACAGATGGGATGGGTGGCACAGTGAGGCATGTTACAGATGGGATGGGTGGCACAGTGAGGCATGTTACAGATGGGATGGCACAGTGAGGCATGTTACAGATGGGATGAGTGGCACAGTGAGGCATGTTACAGATGGGATGGGTGGCACAGTGAGGCATGTTACAGATGGGATGGGTGGCACAGTGAGGCATGTTACAGATGGGATGGCACAGTGAGGTATGTTACAGATGGGATGGTACAGTGAGGCATGTTACAGATGGGATGGGTGGCACAGTGAGGCATGTTACAGATGGGATGGCACAGTGAGGCATGTTACAGATGGGATGGCACAGTGAGGCATGTTACAGATGGGATGGGTGGCACAGTGAGGCATGTTACAGTTGGGATGGCACAGTGAGGCATGTTACAGATGGGATGGGTGACACAGTATATTTTTTATATTTTAACGCCATTAGTTACAACACTGGTCATCTATGTCCCATTGCTGAGATTTCCCTTCACTTCCTGTATCATGGTTACAACAGGAAGTGAAGGAATTCCAGGGTGTCATCAAGTTTACCAGATGTCGAGTCCCCATTGGAAAATCTCCCCTCTATTCCTGTTTTGATGTTCTCTAGAATTTCCTACGCTGACTTTGGACTTGATAAAACACAGTGGACCAACACCATGACCCATCGCTGACTGTGGAAACTTCACAATGGACCTCATGCAACTTGGATTCCGAGCCTCTCCACTCTTCTTCCAGACTCTGGGACCTTGATTTTCAAATGCAATGCAAGATATTCCACAGTCCATGTTGATTTGGGAAGCCATGTCATCTCTGGTGTTGGTCCACTGTGTTTTATCAAGTCCAAAGTCAGCACAGCCCTCTACCAGGGAATTCTAGGGCACTTAATGCTTCCCTCTGCTGACCAGATTTATGAAGATGCTGATTTCATTTTCCAGCAGGACTTGACGCCTGCCCACACTGGCAAAAATACCAATGCCTGGTTTAATGATCATGGTTTTACTGTGCTTGATTGGCAAGCAGTGGTGGCCCATCCATAAAAGGCGCACTGGCATCACCTCCCCTTACCATGCGTCCGATTCCCTGATCTACATATTAGTGACGCCAAACCATGGATTTCAATGCAGGGTGGGTGTTTTTTTGAAGCACCTAATTGGAGCCAGAGGCTTTAATAAGCTTCAAAAAAGGGTAGTCTCGGAGCGCAAAGCATTACGCTCTGAGGCCACCCAGTTGTGTGACCATAGTGAATACATTTTCACTATTTTCACTCTAAAGTTCCTCCCTGCCAATCAAGAGGCAAGTCTGTGAGACCTGTTTTACCGACTGGCCAAAGCGTCAGGCGATCTTATTGGATGCCCAGGGCTTTGGCGGAAGAGGAGAAATACTGCGGAGGAAGCTGAAGGAGCAGACTTCGGAACTGATGCGGCCGCTGCCTGCACTCCAGGAGAGAAGAGGACACCACAGCTCCACGTGTAAGTGCCGGACTGCCCTGCGAGGGGGGTGATGTTTCAGTGCCATGCCACACTGTGGATGGAGGTGTTATTTCTTTGTGGATACCCCCCGGAAACAAGAACCCACCAGCCACCACTGAGAAAACTCACCTGACCTAAACCCCATAGAGCAGGGGTGTCAAACTCAATTTCATCTTGGGCCGCAACAGCATTATGATTGCCCTCAAAAGGGCTGGTTGTATCTGTAAAATAAGATGTCCAGCTCATCCCCTCCCCTTTACATTAGATGTCAAGAGCCACAAGGAAGATGAGAGATACCAGACCCCACAATAAAGATGAGCTAAAGGCTCATCTGGGCTTCCATAACATCTCAACAGTGCCACAGGCTGATTGCCTCCATGCCACGCCGCATTGACGCAGTAATTCATGCAAAACAAGACCTGACCAAGTATTGAGTGCATACTATACTGTACAGTACATGGACATACTTTTTAATAAGCCAACATTTCTGTATTAAAAATCTTTTTTTTTTTGGTCTTATGTAATATTAAAATGTTCTGATATATTGATTTTGGGGTTTTCACTTGCTGTAAGCCATATAACCAGTGGACAAAAATCCCCCGCATGCGTCGAATGGATTTGACGCATGCGTGGAAGCAATTTACTTTCTGGTTTGCGGACGTCGCGGCGTCAACGTCACCGCCACGTCACAGCGCTTTCTGTCTGCGGGGATTTTGGTTTGATCGTGTTTACACACATCAGACCAAAATCACCCAGGAGACACCGTCGGAGAATCCGTCGGACCGTTTTCATCGGATATGTCTCCTCGTGTGTACGCGGCCCATGTCTCCGCCGTCTAGGGTACTGGATGAAAGCTGTAAGAAAGTTATTGTTTACACAATATTGTCATTGGATGCATCCATCTATCCATGCACACTAGCATGTGGCACCTGGCCAGGCATTGCTGCATCTGTTGCTGCGCTTATTGTATATGCACATATTATGTGTTTTCAATATAAAGTAATGTCCTCTATTTGAAATACATATGTTTTCATTTACATGTTTTTCTGTATGTTGATGTATGCTTGCATTTCCATGAATAAATTTGTACTTTTATACTATCCCCACCTTGTCTGCAGCCTCGCTTAAAGTCCGAATTTTTCCCTTTTCAGTTTTTCTATCTCCTAAACCAGGGATGGAGGTGCTATACTCATACACCTCATTTAAAGTCCCGCATGTCCCCTTTCCTATATTATTGTTTACACTGTAGGTATCTTTTTCTGTGCTTTATTACCCAATGGGGTAAAAATGGTAAAAGTAGTAGTAGGTGAGAAGATAGAAGAAGCGGTAGGTAATGGATTCAGGCGTATAACAGAGTTTCGGAAGCAGTCCTGCTTCCAACGACAACTTTCGTCGCCACTCTAGCCAGAGTTGGAATAGTGCATCTGGATAGGCCGCTCTCACCGGACTAGCACCAAGAGTGTCACTCTGAACTTTTAGCAAAGTCTCTGCCACAGACCTTCCAAAAGGTGGAGATATTCTCGGTCCAAAATCCTTCTCAACACTGGATTAAGCACCCAGATCTTCCTTAAACAGCTTTATGAATTTCGGGACTGATAGGCGACCATCATTCAGCCTCTCAGAAAAGATGTGTCCTTTGATGAAGCAGTAGGCCTCTCTTGAGATACCAGCCTCGTGCTCGGTATTTCCCAGACAGGTTCTCCATCGGTCGGCTTCCTCCCCTGGGACGGACAGCCCAGGACAACTCTGCAGCCGCAGACTCAGTCTACAAACTGAGCCTACAAGGTAGATTATTTGCTCCGGACCAACATGGTCCCGGAGCCAGGAACACTGAAACACACACCCCGGAGAAAGATCCACACTACCCTGACTCTACTGTTACCACCTGTCGGTCTGGGGTGAGACCAACTCCCCAGACAACGACAGTATACACACACACTATATACAAGGATTTTATCAACGTTTTTTAGCAGACTCCTTTTTTCTTCTCTTAAGTATTAGCTGTTTGTTTCACCATGTCCTTCGCAGTCTAATTCCTGAATGGGAGTGTTTGATTCATTATAACCACAGATCTTGGTGCTCCAATGAGGAACCCCGAGGCATCTGCATCCCCTTGATATTATTATTATTATATAGAATTTATATAGCGCCAACAGTTTGCACAGCACTTTACAACATGAGGGCAGACAGTACAGTAACAATACAATTCAATACAGGGGGAATCAGAGGGCCCTGCTTGTAAGGCCACGTGATCACGTGACAGACCGATTTGATCAGATTTGTCTGCTGGGCTGTTTTGGTTTGATCGCTGTACACACGATCAAACCAAAATCCCCGCCGGCAGACAGCGCGGTGACGTGGCGATGACGTTGACGCCGTCACGTCACCGCACCAAGAAGTAAAACACTTCCGTGCATGCGTCCAATCCATTCGACGCATGTGCGGGCAGATATGTCTGCTGGTTAGCGTACTAACCAGCAGACATGCCGGACGGACGGATTCCCAGCAGACAGATTTTAAAGCATGCTTTAAAATCTGTCTATCCGCCCGTACACACGATCGAATCTGTCTGCTGAAACGGTCTGTCAGACCGTTTCCAGCAGATAGATTTGATCGTGTGTACGCGGCCTTAGAGCTTACCATCTAGAAGGGAGGGTCAAGTGAAACATAAGTTAAAGTGGAAGTTCACTCAAAAATAAATTTATAATAATACCTTGAGCCGACCGGTTATACTGCGAGGATGCTGTTTTTTTTTCATACCGTGTTAGTGGTGTTTCATCCCTCGGCTTCCTGGTACGATTCTTGCGTGGCTGGGCGTTCCTAGTTGATTGACGTTCCTCCGACCGGCGCATACTGCGCGTCACGACTTTCCGAAAGGAGCCAAACGTCGCTGCGCAGGCACCGTATAGAGCCATATAGAGCCTGCGCAATGACGTTTCTGCTTCTTTTGAAAAAAAAAACGTCATCCTCGCAGTATAACCGGTCGGCTCAAGGTATTTTTAGAAATTTATTTTTGGGTGAACTTCCACTTTAATAACTGTGGGGGGTGAGCTGATAAGGTGTGGGTAGGATAGGCTTCTCTGAAGAGGAGAGTTTTGAGGGATCGTCTAAAAGCTAATAGAGTAGGAGATAATTGGACAGATTGGGGTAAGGAGTTTCATAAGATTAGAGAAGCTCTGGAAAAGTACTGGCATGGGAGGAGGTGACGAGGGAGCTAGAGAGCAGGAGGTCTTTTGGACAAACCTTTGGAAGTCTCTCACCCAAAATGTAATTCATATTGCAGGGGATGCCTAGAATTTTGCTTGTATATTAGTGCAGACTTTTGAAATGGCAATGATAAAACTGACTACTGGGGGTGGCAGTAAACTGAACAAAACCATTTAATGTCTAAATAAAAAAACAGATGAGAACATGTAGTGTAAGTTATGTTCTATAGAATTATTGCAGTACACAATTCCAACTGTTATGAATACTTTTTTTGCATTTTTTTTTATATATCTCAAGTTTTTAGTCTATATATATATATATATATATATATATATATATATATATATATATATATATATATATATATATATATATATATATATATATATAAAAATGTATAGACTATCAGGTATGTTTGAAAAGAAGGTAGGAAATAGATGTATGGAAAGTAGAGATTTTTCTGTAATATCACCTAATGCTTAAAACCAGGACATTTAAAAAAAAAAAAATCACAAAAACTGTTTTTGTTAGTAATAATGAGGGACAGCTTGTGCTTCTGTCCGGAGGTACATTAAGCTTTGGGCTGCTTATAAAACAGTGCTATCAGCTATATTACATACTGTTATATAATGATTACAGGAACGACTGGAAGGGTATCAGCAGTACTGGTTCAGCAGCTTTACATATCTGCAGGATAGTAATGATTATAAGGTTTTCCCACTCTCTCAATGCTTCTCTCATTAGTAAAAATCAAGACAGGTCTTAAGGATATTGACCCCATTGGCAGCCTTCCCCTACCTTTGGGTTATGACTGCCAAAACGATGCCATAGGTGGCAAAGGCCTAGGTTTTACCATCCAGTGTGAGATCATGGCTGGCAACGTACTTAGACTGTCACTTTATATATTCAACACTTCTGACAATACATCAATTGCTTCTTATATAAAACATGGAGCCTATGCTCAATACTCATTAATCAACACAGAATGTTCATGATTTCTGCCTATAATGAAAATGAACTGGAACTGAACACCATTATATCAAGTATACTTTTTTAATTATTAACTTCCCCCTTGGCCAATCTTATTTTAGAGTAGCACAATTGATTTTATTGCACTTCAAAGTCATTTAGTAATAAATATTGAATCTTTACTAAACCTTGAAACATTTCATTCCATTATCATTTTCTTTATTGTCACATTGATTTATTCATCAAGTATGCTTCATATCTCTAAAAAGAGTGACTGAGACAGTCACGTGATGGTGAAGAATTTAGGCTGCCGGATGAGCCAATGCAACTGAGATAAGGGCTCTCCACTGGTGATTAATGTCCTCTTTAATAGATTGGAGACTGAAGACATGGAGGTTGGAAATAATATTGAAATAGGGGGAGTGATTTTCAGAAAGAAGGCCTGCTTCTTTGCTCTCCTATTACTAGAATGATCTGCTTTATGTGTAAAGACTGCAGAGATGTTTGAAAATAGGCCACGCTAAACGACTTCACTCCAGACTTTCCCAAATTCACCCATCTTGCAAATTTTAGTCACGCGACTGAAATTGCTAGCGATCAATCACTAAATGAAAAGAACAAATGACTTCCTACTATGTAAACTACACAAACGGCATGTCGTCGTGAGTAATCTTACTTGATTTCACAATGCTCCAGTCGCGTGTGATTGATTTCTGCATCATGCTACTATAAGTTACCTGTGTAGCTTATACGTTAGGGAGCCATATATTCAGTCCGTTCAGTGATCGGCCGCTACAGTTTGCGGTTCATTGCTACTGATTTTAGTAAAGAAACTGAGCTATTAAAAATTGGCTGTGTAGTTCTAGCAAATCTGAACCTTCTCAGTAGTGCCCCTGCTGTGTTTCTGAGTACAGGTGAATACAAATGATGGGATTGTGTGCTGTTATCTTGCAGTCCCCAGCATTTACTTGCAATGGTGCAATCTGCCTTGAAATTAAACTCTTTAGCAGTGTTTGATTATATATGATATATTGATTTATAGTATATGCATCATTATATAATTTGCAGTGTAAAGGTATTCTGCTTACAACAATAAATGCTAGTAAGTTTTATTTGTTTTTTAATTATAAAATGTCAATCATATTGGAATTTTAGTATGCATAAATACACTTTTTTCCTTGTCGATTAGTGTATTTTAATAATTATTTTTATTTTTATTGTCTTTAAATATCTAAAAAAAAAAATTTTTACTGTACTGTACTGTTTTGCAGAACATTTAATACTAATAAAGTTCACACCATTTTATTAATATTTTATTTAAAAACAGCTCCCTATTTTTGCATTCCGCAAGCATTTTCAGTAGCATAACTACCATCATAGCAGTTTATAAAGTTGCTATGTGACCTGGGGAAAGGGAAGACTTGCTTAGCTCAGGGCAAGTTAGGGTTTAATTAGAATTTTTGTTTATATCTAATGCCCATAGGAAAGCCTCCCTCCCTATTTGAATTGCATGCATTGGCTTAAAAGAACACACTTCTTTATTGCGGATTGGACCGCCTGCCTGTGCAAGAATAGTACCAGCACAACCAAGAGGCAAACTGTACGCACAAGCCTTCCTGTTCCTTCAGCAACAGTAGTGAAGGAGCAGAAGTCTTTTACTGTGAGTGCCTCAGCTAGAAAGATAGATAGTTCTCTTCCACTCTACACCTATTATGCTGGAATGTTATTCTAGGCTTTGCCCAAGTATGTACATTTTGCCACTGACCACCAAAATAGCATGGACATTTGCACTGGCCTCAAATATAACAGGGGAAATCACATTGAACACCAGTATAATGGGGGCATCAACATTGCTCACCAATGTAACAGGCCATCAATGTAAATGGGGCTATGACTGTGACTACCAGTGTAAAGGCAGCACTGACATGTAAATCATCAATGTAATAGGGGTAATGACACTGACCACCAGTGTAAAGTAGGACTGGCTATTAATGTAATAGGGGCAATAACATTGACCACCAAGAAAATAGAGACATTTGGGCTGATTTACCAAGCCTGTGCGCCAAGACTCATGGTGCACAAGCAGGAGTAAACCTGTTTTTGACATTTACCAAAGAAACACGCTGCTAGTGCAGCGTGTTTCCTCATTTACTAAAGTGCCTAATGCGCCCAGAAGAGGGCGCACAGCACGCCAGTACAGAGCTGGCGTGCGGCATTTAGTAATGTAAACATCGGGGATTCGGGCGGGAGTTTATGAGGGGAGGGAGGGGGGTGATGCAGGGGAAGTGTAGTGACATGTGTTTCAACTTGTGTGGCGGGCCGATTTGAAAGGGAAAGTGACTTTTGGGACCCGATCCCCGTGCCCTTGCAAAGTACGCTAGAACCTCGGAAGGTTCACTTGCATACTGGGCATGCGCAGAGGGAAAAATCGGAGCTCACCGCGCGCCTCTTCAGAACGCCGGGAAATCCTTGGTAAATACCAGGCGGCGTAGCAGTGTTTGCACTGCCTGGAGCGGCGCACGGCAAGCTCCGAGCTGTTCTCGGGCTGCGCTGACACTGAAGGGGAACTCCGCGCCAAATTTCAAATGTGAAACCGGCGCGGCTTCCCCCCCAGGGGTACAATAGGCTCTCCGGCTTGGTCCGGAACGTGAGGGGTTAACCCACGCCAAAATCGGCGTGGGGTTCCCCCCCAGATCCGTACCAAGCCCTCATCCCAGGCATGCAGTCTGGCCGGACAGGAATGGGGGTGGGGACGAGCGAGCGGCCCCCCCCCTCCTGAGCCGTACCAGACCACATGCCCTCGACATGGGGGAGTGTGTGCTTTGGGGAAGGGGGGCGCTGCCCCCCCACCCCAAAGCACTCTTGTCCCCATGTCGATCGGGACAAGAGCCTCTTCCCGACAACCCTAGCCATTGGTTGTCGGGGTATGCGGGCGGGAGCCAATCAGAATCTGGGAGCCCCGTTTAATAAGGTGGCCCCCAGATTTCGGGCCCCCACCCTATGTGAATGAGTATGGGGTACATCGTACCCCTACCCATTCACCTGGTGAAGGTGGTTTGAACTTTGAGGGTCTTCTGCCGCCGCCCCCTTCGAATTTTTCGGCCTGGACGGGGGTCGCACATCCCATCCAGGACTTGGACGTGGCGGGCTTCTCGTCGCTGTCTTCTGCCGCTGCCCCCTTCACCACGAAGCTCCGTGCTTGTTTGATGAGGGCAGCGGGCTTCCGTCGTCTTCTCCGGGGCGAGGGTCGTACATCCCACCCCGGATTTCCTCGCCGGCTTCTGCCTGGCTCCTACTGGGGGCCAGGCCTTCTTTTGCCGTCTTCCGCCGGAGGGCGCCACTCTCCGGGCTTCTCGACGTTGTCTTCCGCCGCGGGGGCCAGGCCTTCTTCTTTGCCGCCCCCTTCGATTTTTTCGGCCTGGACGGGGGTCGCACATCCCATCCAGGACTTGGACGTGGCGGGCTTCTCGTCGCCGTCTTCTGCCGCTGCCCCCTTCACCACGAAGCTCCGTGCTTGTTTGATGAGGGCAGCGGGCTTCCGTCGTCTTCTCCGGGGCGAGGGTCGTACATCCCACCCCGGATTTCCTCGCCGGCTTCTGCCTGGCTCCTACTGGGGGCCAGGCCTTCTTTTGCCGTCTTCCGCCGGAGGGCGCCACTCTCCGGGCTTCTCGACGTTGTCTTCCGCCGCGGGGGCCAGGCCTTCTTCTTTGCCGCCCCCTTCGATTTTTTCGGCCTGGACGGGGGTCGCACATCCCATCCAGGACTTGGACGTGGCGGGCTTCTCGTCGCCGTCTTCTGCCGCTGCCCCCTTCACCACGAAGCTCCGTGCTTGTTTGATGAGGGCAGCGGGCTTCCGTCGTCTTCTCCGGGGCGAGGGTCGTACATCCCACCCCGGATTTCGTCGCCGGCTTCTGCCTGGCTCCAGAGAGGAGCCAGGGCTTCTCGTCGCAGTCTTCCGCCGCGGGGTGACACTCGCGGGCTTCTTCTTCCATTCGATGTTGACACGGCGAGGTCCGGCGCTGAAATGCCTTCTGAGCGGCGGGCAAGGACTTATATTGGCATTGGGCGTGGGCGTGGTTATGCCAACATGTGACCTTAACCCATGTGACAGTGATGTCACTGTCACATGGGTTAAGGTCACATGTTGGCATAACCACGCCCACGCCCAATGCCAATATAAGTCCTTGCCCGCCGCTCAGAAGGCATTTCAGCGCCGGACCTCGCCGTGTCAACATCGAATGGAAGAAGAAGCCCGCGAGTGTCACCCCGCGGCGGAAGACTGCGACGAGAAGCCCTGGCTCCTCTCTGGAGCCAGGCAGAAGCCGGCGACGAAATCCGGGGTGGGATGTACGACCCTCGCCCCGGAGAAGACGACGGAAGCCCGCTGCCCTCATCAAACAAGCACGGAGCTTCGTGGTGAAGGGGGCAGCGGCAGAAGACGGCGACGAGAAGCCCGCCACGTCCAAGTCCTGGATGGGATGTGCGACCCCCGTCCAGGCCGAAAAAATCGAAGGGGGCGGCAAAGAAGAAGGCCTGGCCCCCGCGGCGGAAGACAACGTCGAGAAGCCCGGAGAGTGGCGCCCTCCGGCGGAAGACGGCGAAAGAAGCCCTGGGAGGAGCCCGAGGTGGGGCGACACCCCCGTTGTTCTCCGCTGTTTTCGGCCGGCCCCCCCCGGATGTAAAAGAGCTTCATTTTGGGGTGGGGGCACAGTCGAGCATGGCGGAGAGCATGGGTGGGTGTTTCCCCCCCCCGGCAGAAGACGGCTAGAAGACCGAGGAGTGGCGACGCCCCCGTTGTTCTCCGCCATTTCCGCCGGCCCCCCCCGGATGTAAAAGAGCTTTGTTTGGGGTAGGGGGCCTGGCCGAACATGGCGGAGAGCATCGGTGGGTGTCTCTCTCCCCGGCGGAAGGCGGCGGCGAAGACCGGGGGGGGGTAGGTGTACCCCCCCGGCGGAAGGCGAAGACCGAGGAGGGGCTTCGCCCCCCGTTGTTCTCCGCCATTTCCGCCGGCCCCCCCCGGATGTAAAAGAGCTTGATTTGGGGTAGGGGGCCTGGCCGAACATGGCCGAGAGCATCGGTGGGTGTCCCCCCCGGCGGAAGGCGGCGGCGAAGACCGGTGCGGGGCTGGAGCCCCCCCGGCAGAAAACGTCTGGAAGACCGAGGGGCTCCGCCCCCGTTGTTCTCTGCTTCTTTCGGCCGGCCCCCCCCGGATGTGAAAGAGCTTATTTTGGGGTGGGGGCCTGGCTGGACATGGCGGAGATCATCGGTGGGTGTCCCCCCCCGGCAGAAGACGGCGAAGCCCGGGGCCCAATGGGCTGGTGGTGGGGGGTCCCGGCAGAAGACCCCCGGAGCTGACTAATAAATTATTTTTTTCTGTGTGTTTTTTTTTGTGTTTACACTTTTCCACCCGGTGAATGGGTAGGGGTACGATGTACCCCATACTCATTCACATAGGGTGGGGGGCCAGAATCTGGGGGCCCCCTTAATATAGGGGGCTCTCAGATTCTGATAAGCCCCCCGCCCGCATACCCCGACAACCAACGGCCAGGGTTGTCGGGAAGAGGCTCTTGTCCCTTTCGACATGGGGACAAGAGTGCTTTGGGGTGGGGGGGCAGTGCCCCCCTCCCCCACAGCACACACTCCCCCATGTCGAGGGCATGTGGTCTGGTACGGCTCAGGAGGGGGGGGGGGCGCTCGCTCGTCCCCACCCCCATTCCTGTCCGGCCAGACTGCGTGCCTGGGAGAAGGGTTTGGTCTGGATCTGAGGGGGAACCCCACGCCGTTTTTTGGCGTGGGTTTAACCCCTTATGTTCCAGATCAAATCTAAGAGCCTGTTGTGCACCAGAAGGGGGACCCCCACGCCGTTTTTTTTTGTAATTTGGGGTGGAGTTCCCCTTTATCCCGGTCCTGTCAGGGGGGGGGGGAATGCCTGCTCGTCTGTCCCTACAATGTATGAACAGCGATCTGTCATTTCCCCTACACAGTCCCACCCCCTTTACAGTTAGAACACACCCAGGTAACATATTCAACCCCTTCCGCGCCCCTAGTGTTAACCCCTTCCCTGCCAGTGTCATTTTTATAGTAAGCAATGCATTGATATACCATTGCTCGCTACAAAAATGCCAAATCTCACAAAAATGTGTCCGCCACAATGTCGCATTAGACAGAAAAAACAAATGATAGCCACCATTACTAGTAAAACAAAAAATTATTCCAAAAAAACCCATAAGACCAACCCCTACTTAGAACTTTTGCCCAAACCAATCAAACGCTTATTGTGATTTTTTGCAACCAAAAAGATGTCCAAGAATACTTATCGGCCTAAACTGAGGGCAAACATTTTTTGAATATATTTTGGGGGAGATTTATTATAGCAAACCGTAAAAAAGATGTTTTTTTAGTTACCAAATTGTCGCTATATTTTTGGGTCAAGCAAAAATAAGAAAAAACGCAGAGGTGATCAAATACCACCAACAAAAAAAAAAAATTGAATTTTTAGGGGGGGGGGGGGGGGGGGAGGATGAGGACGCCCAATTTTTTTGGGGGCCACGTCGCACAACCACGCAATTGTCAGTCAAAATGACGCAGTGTTGAAATGCAAAAAATGGCCCCGTCAGTGACCAGTAATATGCTCTGGGGCTCAAGTGGTTACAAATTAAGAATACACTAAAGTTAGCCCAATTTATGGCCATAATGTGAAAGATGATGTTACACCGAGTAAATAGATACCCAACATGTTACACTTTAATATTGCACACACTCATGGAATGGCGCCAAACTTCAGTACTTGAAAATACCCATAGGCAACGCTTTTTTATGTGTTTCAGGTTACCAGTTTAGATTTACAGAGGAGGTCTAGTGCTAAAAGTATTGCTCTCGCTCTAACGTACGCTATGATACCTCACATGTGGGGTTTGAACGGGGGTTCAATATGTGGGCGGGGCTTACACATTTAAGGCCCGCCCCCATATATGGAAACATTCTTCAAACCACACATGTGAGGTATCATAGCGTGCGTAACAGCAAGAGGAATATTTATAGCACTAGACCTCATCTGTAAATCTAAACTGGTAACCGGAAACAATAAAAATGCTGCTTGTTCGCTTCTGACTGCGAGCTACTAGGGACAGGGGCTTTTAAATTATTACTATTTAGGTTTGTTACGTAAAAATTCTATAAGACCTCCCGTTCAGCTTGTAAAGCATCACTTCATGGGGACCAAAAAAAAATTTAACACCTCTAATGCTTTCATCCGCCATTGCAGATTTGATTCTGGTACTGCATTTCGAGTGAACTGGGCATGCTCGAACAGTTAGAAAAAGAAGTTGGAAGTTTCATCCTGAAAATGACTTGCATCTTTCTGAGCATGCTCAGAAAGCTCTTTTTTTGGCTTAGTAATTTAAGGACATCCTTAACAGGTGTAAGCAGTTCCAAGTGCACACAAACTAGAGGCTGACATTTCTTCATGTGTTTCCAATTGGTTCATTAGCACACATGTTATAAAAAGCGTGGATACTGCACGTGTCAGCTGCCCCTCAGAGGGGGCAGATTTGCTGGCTGGAAGGAATGGCGGAGTGAAACAGAGATGTTTTGGAGCAAGTTTTGTATTTTTTGATGTTTTCTCTGCTACATAATTTTGCTAAATGTTTCTCAAGATGTTAATGACTAATGTTTTAATCCTGTGGGTCTATCCTGTTATTTCAAAAGCATGATTTATTTTCCAATGACTGTGAAATAAACGTTGGTCTTTTTTGTTTTTAGGTGTTTTTATATATTTTTGGTGTGTTTATTTGTAATTTTTTTTTTGCTTTCCTTGTTTTGTGGACCAATAAAATTACTTTCAAATTTTGAAGTTTGTTTTGTGATATTTTTTTCATGCTATGGATTTCAACCGCTGCAGCTGAACTAGTTTGGGCCTAAACCATCAAGTGTGATTTGTCTCTAAGCTCTTTCCTGGTGTGTATGCATGAAATGTTTAGTCACCAGAAAAGGAAGGACAAAGCGGTAAGTAATGTTTCCTAGAACTGATGTCCAGACTGACTTTTTAAAGCACATGTGCAAGATGTAGGAAAAGCTGCAAACAGGGCCTGTTGGAGGGGGGGGGGGGGTGGTGTTTTTTTTTTGGACAGGCTTGAAGTGCTGATTTACAGCGCTGTGCTTGAAACTAGCACAAGACAATCCTATTCTAATTGTGGGTTGTTTGAGGGAAGCCAATTGAGTGTTAGAACCCCTGCTAGTGTTTTTAGGTTGGGCTTTGTGTCCCTTTTCCTAAAATTGGCTTCACTTCCTGTCACACAGCTGAACAGGAAGTGAGGTTAAAACCCTACCAATGGTCTTTTCTTCGGGGCACAGGTCAATCTAACTAGTGTCACCATTAAGCAAATTGCACTGCAGTGTACACCCCAAATGATTAGTTACTTTGGGGTTTAGTAAAGGCAAAGCCGCTCTGCAGTAGAAGCGTAGGCAATGAAAATCAGAAGGGAAGCACTGATGGTTTTTACTTCCAATCCCGCCAAGTTTTGAGTTTTCTTCCTTGCTTGTCCACTTGTAGTGCAAAGTGGATTTGCCTTTAGTAAATGGACCCCAAAGTCCAAGATTCCTACTAATTTGGGGTGTACACAGCAAAATGCCATTTCCAAAATGGGAAACTATTTATATTGATCTGTGTGTCCCCAACAAAACATTACTCAGGTGTTTCCCTCACTTCCTGTTTGGCTGTGTGGCAGGAAGTGAATGAATTAAGTAGAAAGTGACAACATTTGTGAGGTGTCTTTACCCTATCAGGGGTGCAGGCATCCCCAAAACAAACATGAAAATAGTTGATTTAACATTGGGTGGTGTTTGTGGGGGTCCCTAACACACATTCATACATATTAGCAACGCTGGATCGTGGCCTATTGGCATGGTTATATTTTCTTAAGCCTCTCAATAAAATGATCTGAAATTTGGGGTTAAACTGGAACAATAATCATCACTTTTATTTTTTGGATTTCTTTCATTTTGGATAGAGTTGGTGGGGGGGGGGGGGTTAGAAGCTCTGTCAGTTTATTTTGTATTATCCCTGTCCGTTTGGGGAGATTGGCCTTCACTTCCTGCCCCATAGCCAAACAGGAAGTGATCGAAAAAGTAGGCAAATTAAGGGCCCCCCCCAAGTCCCCCCCCACAGAACTTGTGTGTGTCCCCTGAAAATTCCTGGGTGGGTCATAAAAAAACAGGGTGTGGCCTTGACAGGAAGGGTGGGTCATTTTTCTATTAGGGGGGTGCCAAAATTTGGTCAGGCCTAGGGCAGCACAAAACCTAAATCTCCTACTGCACATTAGGGCTTATTTAGACAGGATCCAATTTACAGCATGTTTTTAGATTGTGGGAGGAAACCCGCACAGGGAGAACATGCAAACTCCAGGCAGATAGTGTCACGGGCGGGATTCGAACCAGCAACCCTTTTGCTGCTAGGTGAACATGCTACACACTACGCTACTGTGCTGAACGAACATGATTGCAGCTGAAAGCATGAGATGTTTTTTTTTTTACCAATTCCATGATTTCCAGCCTGGAGGACAGATGTGGGGTCTAATTGACCCCGCCTTTCTCTATAAAGAGGACCTGTCACACACTAGTCCTATTACAAGGGATGTTTACATTCCTTGTAATAGGAAGAAAAGTGAAAAATAATACAAACAAAGGGACAAACAAGTGCAAAAAATAAAATATTAAGTAAAAAAATAAAATAACAAAGGAATTTAAATGCTCCTGTCCCTAGTAGCTCGCACTCAGAAGCGAACACGCATGCAAGTCCCACCCACATATGTAAACATCCTTCAAACCCCACATGTGAGGTATCATAGCGTGCGTTAGAGCGAGAGCAATAATGTTAGCACTAGACCTCCTCTGTAACTCAAAAGTGGTAACCTGAGAAAAAAAGTCAAGCGTTGCCTATGGAGATTTTTAATAACGAAGTTTAGCGCCATTCCATGAGTGTGCGCAATATGAAAGCGTGACAAGTTAGGTATCTATTTACTCGGTGTAACATCATCTTTTACCTTATCCCTAAAAATTGGGCTAGCTTTACTGCTTTCTTATTTTGTCATTCATGAAACAGGTTTTTTTTTGGAAAGCCAAAAAAAAAAAAAAACGTTAGAAAATTTTTGGCACAAATACTGTTGGAAATGTGTCCGAAAAAATGGCCGCCACTTTATTCCCTAGGGTGTTTGTTAATAAAATATATATAATGTTTGGGGGTCCTGAGTAAGTTTCAAGGAAGAAAATATAATTGTTACATGAAGGAGAGAAGTGCCAGAATAGGCGCGGTATGGAAGTGGTTAAAGTGCACCAATAAAAGTGAAAAATTCCTTGAAATTTCGTACCATGGGGGGGGGGAGGCAATTAGGGGCGCCATCAGGAATTATGGGGCCCCTTACACAGCTTCAGGCATGGGCCCCCTGGAGCAGAGAATAGGGGGGGGGGGGTGCCGCCTGATATTAAGAAGGGGGGGGGGCTGCCGCAATTTGATAAGCGGGGGGTTCCTTTACTAAAAAATACATATAGAAAAATATATATTAAAAAGGGTGGTAGCCATCCGGGGGCCCTGGGGACCACTGGGCCCTTTAATAAAAAGAAACTTCTGGGCTCTTTAATGAAAAATAAATTACAATATCTACATATATAAAATAATAAAAAAGGGGGTTGCCTTGGGAGCTCTGGGCCCTTTAATAAAAAATAACTACCAAAAATCTAAAAAAAAAATAACATTGGGTGGGAGCTGTGGTGGCTCAACGTGAATGGCACTGCGCTGACAAGCCGTTCACCTCTGCAGCCAAGGGTTCGGATCCCGGTCTCGGCTACATATGAATTGAGTTTGGTGGTGTCAGCCCAGCTCCCGGTGGGTGTGCTATGCAAGGTACGCCTGTGCTTAGTATGCCCACCCCCCCCCCCCCCCACAAAAAAAACACCACACTTGCACACACTTTGGCCATGAGGTCTCCTAAAATAAAGGGAGGTGAAGGACCTACAGGGCTGGCTGGGTGGGCTACACTCCTTCATAGGGGGAGTCCCTCTGTCCCATCGGGCTCCCAAGTGTAGCAGGTGGGGTGAGGCCCCCCTCACACCCACCATTGCCACCGGGGGCATGGAGAAGGATGGCGATTGCAAGTCCAGCTCCTCTCTCTCGACTTCACGCACAAAATACACTTTAAAAAAGAAATTAAAGTAAAAAGTAACAAACCTGGGGAAAATGTTTATAACATTTTTAGAAGCAAAAAGGGGCCCTCTGGGAGCTTTCAAAATTATATTATATATATATATGTTTAAAAAATAACCAAAAAATATATCATATGTTTTTTTTTTGATTTTTTTGTAAAGGTGGGGGGTTGTCATCTGGAGCCCTGGGGATCTCCGGGCCACTGGGGACCAGGCCACTGGGGACCTCCAGACCCCTAAACCAAAACATTGGCCCTTTAATAACAAAAAATTTGGGGGGTTGCCACCCGGGGCCCTGGGGACCTCCAGACTGCTAAAAAATATTAAATTCCAAAAATTGGCCCTTTAATAAAAAATCCTACAAAAACCAACTAACAAATATATATACAAAAAAAAAAAGAGGGGGGTTACCATCTGGGGCGCTGGGGGGCCTCCAGGCATCTGGGCACCTCCGGACCCCCGGGCCCCTTACAGGTGTACAGGGCCGCCATCATGAATTTTGGGGCCCCTTACACAGCTTCAGGCATGGGCCCCCTGGAGCAGAGAACCGGGGGGGGGTGCTGCCGCATGAAATTGAGAAGCGGGGGGGGGGGGGTGGTGCCACAAATTGAGGAGCGGAGGGGCCCTTTACAAAAATTTTGACAGAAATAAGAAATAAAGAAAAATATATATAAAAAAGGGGGGTAGCCATCCGGGGCCCTGGGGACCTCTGTGCTCTTTATCAAATAAAAATACAAAAGAGAGAAAATACATATATATATATTTTTTAAATATAACATTTATCGAAAAAAAGTAAAAAAACAAGGGGGTAGCCTTCCAGGGCCCTGGGGACCTCTGGGCCCTTTCCTTAAAAAAAAAAAAACAAATATATAAAAAATATATATATTTTTTTTTAAATATATATATTTTATTTAAAAAAAAGGGCTTGCCATCTGGGGCCCTTAGTGGCCTCCGGGCCCCTGGGGACCTTCGGAGCCCTTAAACAAAAAAAAAAAAAAAAAATTGTTTTTTTTGTTTTAGGGTGGTTCCCATCCGGGCCCCTGGGGGCCCCTGGGGACCCCCGGGCGGTGTAATGCCTGTACCCCCCTAATGGCGGCCCTGCAGGTGTACTGCCTGTACCCCCCTGATGGCGGCCCTGGGTGTAATGTCAGCATGTGAAAAATGACATTCTGAAGGAAAAAAGCCATTTAAAACTGACTCGCGGCTATAATGAATTGTCAGCTCTTGGAAATTGCAGGAGAATTCATTCATTAAAAAAACGAAAACAAAAAGCGTGGGGGTCCCCCCAAATTCAATAACCAGACCCTTTAGGTCTGGTATGGATATTAAGGGGAACCCCGCCATCAATTTTTAAAAAAAATGACGTGGGGTTCCCCCCAAATATCCATAACCAGACCCTTCAGGTCTGGTGTGGAATTTAAGGGGAACTCCACTCCAAATTAAAAAAAAAATGGCGTGGAGTCCCCCCTAAAATCCACACCAGACCCCTTATCCGAGCACGTTGACCTGGCCGGCCGCAGAAAAGAGGGGGGGACAGAGCGCGGCCCCCCCCCTCTCCTGAACCGCACCAGGCCACATGCCCTCAACATTGGGAGGGTGTTTTGGGGTGCCCCCCAAAACACCTTGTCCCCATGTTGATGAGGACAAGGGTCTCTTCCCCACAACCCTTGCCCGGTGGTTGTGGGGGTCTGCGGGCAGGAGGCTTATCGAAATCTGGAAGACCCCTTTAACAAAGGGGCCCCCCAGATCCCGGCCCCCCCCCTATGTGAAATGGTAATGGGGTACCTTGTACCTCTACCATTTCACGAGTAAAAAAAAAATGTAAAGGGTTAAAAAAGACAAGAGCCGGTTTTTGACAAGTCCTTTATTATCTTCTTTCTTCTTTCCTTCGGGTTTCTTCTTCCTCCTCCTTCTTCTTCCTCTGCTTCTGTCTTGGGTCTTCTATTCCCACATCTTGCCCGGCGTGTTCTTCCATCTTCTTCCGCTGTCCTTCTCGTCCGCATCTTCTTCTCCTTCTTGTTCTTCTTCGCCGGAGCGGCCGCTTCCAATTGAAATCCCCGCTGTCTGCCGGACCACGCCCCCCCCTCTGACGCCTCGGGCAAGCTCTTAGGAGTGTGCTGCAAGTGCGTCCGAGGGGGGCGTGGTCACATGTCAGAGGGCGGCCAATTCAATTCGAAGCTCGTGCGCGGCTTTTTCTTTGCCAGAGTCGCCGCTTCCAATTGAATTGCCCGCTTTCGGGAACATGTGACCACGCCCCCCTCTGACGCACTGGCACCACACGGGGACTTTCCTAAGAGCTTGCCCGTGGCGTCAGAGGGGGGGGGCGTGGTCCGGCAGACAGCGGGGATTTCAATTGGAAGCGGCCGCTCCGGCGAAGAAGAAGAAGAAGGAGAAGATGCGGACGAGAAGGACAGCGGAAGAAGATGGAAGAACACGCCGGGCAAGATGCGGGAATAGAAGACCCAAGACAGAAGCAGAGGAAGAAGAAGAGGAGGAAGAAGAAACCCGAAGGAAAGAAGAAAGAAGATAATAAAGGACTTGTCAAAAACCGGCTCTTGTCTTTTTTTACACTGACACTTTTTTTTTCTCGTGAAATGGTAGAGGTACAAGGTACCCCATTACCATTTCACACAGGGGGGGGGCCGGGATCTGGGGGGCCCCTTTGTTAAAAGGGGTCTTCCAGATTTCGATAAGCCTCCTGCCCGCAGACCCCCACAACCACCGGGCAAGGGTTGTGGGGAAGAGACCCTTGTCCTCATCAACATGGGGACAAGGTGTTTTGGGGGGCACCCCAAAACACCCTCCCAATGTTGAGGGCATGTGGCCTGGTGCGGTTCAGGAGAGGGGGGGGGCCGCGCTCTGTCCCCCCCTCTTTTCTGCGGCCGGCCAGGTCAACGTGCTCGGATAAGGGGTCTGGTGTGGATTTTAGGGGGGACTCCACGCCATTTTTTTTTTAAATTTGGAGTGGAGTTCCCCTTAAATTCCACACCAGACCCGAAGGGTCTGGTTATGGATATTTGGGGGGAACCCCACGTCATTTTTTTTTTAAATTGACGGCGGGGTTCCCCTTAATATCCATACCAGACCTAAAGGGTCTGGTTATTGAATTTGGGGGGACCCCCACGCTTTTTGTTTTCGTTTTTTTAATGAATGAATTCTCCTGCAATTTCCAGGAGCTGACAATTCATTATTGCCGCGAGTCAGTTTTAAATGGCTTTTTTTTTTTTTTTTTTTTTTTTTCAGAATGTCATTTTGTGCAAAGACATATTTCTAACCGCAGGAAAAGTGCGCTTTATTCACCTGCTGACATTCCCCCCCCCCCATGGTACGAATTTTAAAATAATTATTCAAATGACGTGGGGGTCCCCCCAAATTCAATAACCAGACCCTTCAGGTCTGATATGGATATTAAGGGGAACCCCGCCATCAATTTTTAAAAAAAATGACGTGGGGGTCCCCCCAAATATCCATAACCAGACCCTTCGGGTCTGGTGTGGAATTTAAGGGGAACTCCACCCCAAATTAAAAAAAAAATGGCGTGGAGTCCCCCCTAAAATCCACACCAGACCCCTTATCCGAGCACGTTGACCTGGCCGGCCGCAGAAAAGAGGGGGGGACAGAGCGCGGCCCCCCCCCTCTCCTGAACCGCACCAGGCCACATGCCCTCAACATTGGGAGGGTGTTTTGGGGTGCCCCCCAAAACACCTT
Source organism: Rana kukunoris (assembly GCA_029574335.1). Lineage (NCBI taxonomy): Eukaryota > Metazoa > Chordata > Amphibia > Anura > Ranidae > Rana > Rana kukunoris. The sequence continues at coordinate 119,040 of JAJQKJ010000344.1, forward strand.
GTCCCCATGTTGATGAGGACAAGGGTCTCTTCCCCACAACCCTTGCCCGGTGGTTGTGGGGGTCTGCGGGCAGGAGGCTTATCGAAATCTGGAAGACCCCTTTAACAAAGGGGCCCCCCAGATCCCGGCCCCCCCCTGTGTGAAATGGTAATGGGGTACCTTGTACCTCTACCATTTCACGAGAAAAAAAAGTGTCAGTGTAAAAAAAGACAAGAGCCGGTTTTTGACAAGTCCTTTATTATCTTCTTTCTTCTTTCCTTCGGGTTTCTTCTTCCTCCTCCTTCTTCTTCCTCTGCTTCTGTCTTGGGTCTTCTATTCCCACATCTTGCCCGGCGTGTTCTTCCATCTTCTTCCGCTGTCCTTCTCGTCCGCATCTTCTCCTTCTTCTTCTTCGCCGGAGGCGCCGCTTCCAATTGAAATCCCCGCTGTCTGCCGGACCACGCCCCCCCTCTGACGCCACGGGCAAGCTCTTAGGAGTGTGCTGCCAGTGCGTCAGAGGGGGGCGTGGTCACATGTCAGAGGGCGGGCAATTCAATTCGAAGCTCGTGCGCGGCTTTTTCTTTGCCAGAGTCGCCGCTTCCAATTGAATTGCCCGCTTTCTGGACATGTGACCACGCCCCCCTCTGACGCACTGGCACCACACGGGGACTTTCCTAAGAGCTTGCCCGTGGCGTCAGAGGGGGGGCGTGGTCCGGCAGACAGCGGGGATTTCAATTGGAAGCGGCGCCTCCGGCGAAGAAGAACAAGAAGAAGATGCGGACGAGAAGGACAGCGGGAGGAAAAGAAGATGGAAGAACACGCCGGGCAAGATGCGGGAATAGAAGACCCAAGACAGAAGCAGAGGAAGAAGAAGGAGGAGGAAGAAGAAACCCGAAGGAAAGAAGAAAGAAGATAATAAAGGACTTGTCAAAAACCGGCTCTTGTCTTTTTTTACACCTTTACATTTTTTTTTACTCGTGAAATGGTAGAGGTACAAGGTACCCCATTACCATTTCACACAGGGGGGGGGCCGGGATCTGGGGGGCCCCTTTGTTAAAGGGGTCTTCCAGATTTCGATAAGCCTCCTGCCCGCAGACCCCCACAACCACCGGGCAAGGGTTGTGGGGAAGAGACCCTTGTCCTCATCAACATGGGGACAAGGTGTTTTGGGGGGCACCCCAAAACACCCTCCCAATGTTGAGGGCATGTGGCCTGGTGCGGTTCAGGAGAGGGGGGGGGCCGCGCTCTGTCCCCCCCTCTTTTCTGCGGCCGGCCAGGTCAACGTGCTCGGATAAGGGGTCTGGTGTGGATTTTAGGGGGGACTCCACGCCATTTTTTTTTTTTTTGGAGTGGAGTTCCCCTTAAATTCCACACCAGACCTGAAGGGTCTGGTTATGGATATTTGGGGGGAACCCCACGTCATTTTTTTTTTAAAATTGACGGCGGGGTTCCCCTTAATATCCATACCAGACCTAAAGGGTCTGGTTATTGAATTTGGGGGACCCCCACGTCATTTGAATAATTATTTTAAAATTCGTACCATGGGGGGGGGGATGTCAGCAGGTGAATAAAGCGCACTTTTCCTGCGGTTAGAAATATGTCTTTGCACAAAATGACATTCTGAAAAAATAAATAAAAAAAAAAGCCATTTAAAACTGACTCGCGGCAATAATGAATTGTCAGCTCTTGGAAATTGCAGGAGAATTCATTCATTAAAAAAAGGGAAAAATAAAGCGTGGGGGTCCCCCCAAATTCAATAACCAGACCCTTTAGGTCTGGTATGGATATTAAGGGGAACCCCGCCGTCAATTTATTAAAAAAATGACGTGGGGTTCCCCCCAAATATCCATAACAGACCCTTCATGTCTGGTGTGGAATTTAAGGGGAACTCCACCCCAAATGTAAAAAATAAATGGCGTGGAGTCCCCCCTAAAATCCACACCAGACCCCTTATCCGAGCACGTTGACCTGGCCGGCCGCAGAAAAGAGGGGGGGACAGAGCGCGGCCCCCCCCCTCTCCTGAACCGCACCAGGCCACATGCCCTCAACATTGGGAGGGTGTTTTGGGGTGCCACCCAAAACACCTTGTCCCCATGTTGATGAGGACAAGGGTCTCTTCCCCACAACCCTTGCCCGGTGGTTGTGGGGGTCTGCGGGCAGGAGGCTTATCGAAATCTGGAAGACCCCTTTAACAAAGGGGCCCCCCAGATCCCGGCCCCCCCCCTATGTGAAATGGTAATGGGGTACCTTGTACCTCTACCATTTCACGAGTAAAAAAAATGTAAAGGGTTAAAAAAGACAAGAGCCGGTTTTTGACAAGTCCTTTATTATCTTCTTTCTTCTTTCCTTCGGGTTTCTTCTTCCTCCTCCTTCTTCTTCCTCTGCTTCTGTCTTGGGTCTTCTATTCCCGCATCTTGCCCGGCGTGTTCTTCCATCTTCTTCCGCTGTCCTTCTCGTCCGCATCTTCTCCTTCTTCTTCTTCGCCGGAGCGGCCGCTTCCAATTGAAATCCCCGCTGTCTGCCGGACCACGCCCCCCCCCTCTGACGCCACGGGCAAGCTCTTAGGAAAGTCCCCGTGTGGTGCCTGTGCGTCAGAGGGGGGCGTGGTCACATGTTCCAGAAAGCGGGCAATTCAATTGGAAGCGGCGACTCTGGCAAAGAAAAAGCCGCGCACGAGCTTCAAATTGAATTGGCCGCCCTCTGACATGTGACCACGCCCCCCTCTGACGCACTTGCAGCACACTCCTAAGAGCTTGCCCGAGGCGTCAGAGGGGGGGCGTGGTCCGGCAGACAGCGGGGATTTCAATTGGAAGCGGCCGCTCCGGCGAAGAAGAAGAAGGAGAAGATGCGGACGAGAAGGACAGCGGAAGAAGATGGAAGAACACGCCGGGCAAGATGCGGGAATAGAAGACCCAAGACAGAAGCAGAGGAAGAAGAAGGAGGAGGAAGAAGAAACCCGAAGAAAAGAAGAAAGAAGATAATAAAGGACTTGTCAAAAACCGGCTCTTGTCTTTTTTAACCCTTTACATTTTTTTTTCTCGTGAAATGGTAGAGGTACAAGGTACCCCATTACCTTTTCACACAGGGGGGGGGCCGGGATCTGGGGGGCCCCTTTGTTAAAGGGGTCTTCCAGATTTCGATAAGCCTCCTGCCCGCAGACCCCCACAACCACCGGGCAAGGGTTGTGGGGAAGAGACCCTTGTCCTCATCAACATGGGGACAAGGTGTTTTGGGGGGCACCCCAAAACACCCTCCCAATGTTGAGGGCATGTGGCCTGGTGCGGTTCAGGAGAGGGGGGGGGCCGCGCTCTGTCCCCCCCTCTTTTCTGCGGCCGGCCAGGTCAACGTGCTCGGATAAGGGGTCTGGTGTGGATTTTAGGGGGGACTCCACGCCATTTTTTTTTTAATTTGGAGTGGAGTTCCCCTTAAATTCCACACCAGACCCGAAGGGTCTGGTTATGGATATTTGGGGGGAACCCCACGTCATTTTTTTTTTAAATTGACGGCGGGGTTCCCCTTAATATCCATACCAGACCTAAAGGGTCTGGTTATTGAATTTGGGGGGACCCCCACGCTTTTTTTTCCCCTTTTTTTTAATGAATGAATTCTCCTGCAATTGCCGGGAGCCGACAATTCATTATTGCCGCGAGTCAGTTTTAAATGGCTTTTTTTTTTTTCCTTTGAAAAATGACATTTTGTGCAGAGACAGTTCTAACCACGGGAAACATGCGCTTTTTCACATGCTGACATTAGAGACCCCCCATAGTACGAAATTTAAAGGAAAATTACACTTTTATTATTGCACTTTTAGCATTATTAAAATCACTGCTCCCGAAAAAAACGGCCGTTTTAAAAAATAAAAAAAGCATTGGTACATGTCCCCTGGGGCAGGACTGAGGTCCCCAAACACTTTTTAGGACAAAACTTGCAGATTAGCCTTTAAAATTCACTATTAAGATTTCCCCCCATAGACTTATACAGGGAGTTCGGCGGCGGCTTTAGTTATCAATCACATCGCGCTGCTGCTGCCGCCGGTTCATGCGCCTAATTAGGGCTTCATCCAGCGCACTAATTAAGGCATGTACCGGCGAAGCGCAGATTCATTAGTAAATCAGCCCCATTGGCACTGACCATAAACTTAATGAAGATAGTAATACTGACCACCAACGTTGAAAAATAGTACATGTAATTTGTAGTTCAGTCCCACTGTCAAATGGCTACTTGAATAATAGTTATGCTGCTGTAGAGTAACTGTATTTTTTTTCTATTATGGTGTCTTACTAAGTTTTGCTATGGGGCCCTGTGATTTATAGTAATACCCCTGAGCATTATATCTTATTACTGTAGTTTATAGTCCTGCTCAATTTCCCAAACCATCTTCTAAATCCACGTTCCCAATGGAGACGTTAGAACCTATACAAGTCGCACTGCAGAGAAATGATGCTTCAGCCTCCTGTAGTATGTGCAAGGTACGTGCTTCTTTTCTGACCTGCTGAGTATTTAGGTATAGCAAGCTTAATGCATTGCCAAGTTGCCCACTTCCCTTCTTTTGCATCGCTCAGAAAAATAATTTTGATCATGGCAGTTTTTTCTTTGGCACTATTTTAGCTACATTTGGTTTGCTTTACATTTTGCTGCAGGACTGACCATTGCATATGAAATTAGCCAATGTTACCCCGGTTAAGTCGGGTTTATTTTTTTGTCCTGGCCTCTTCCTTATACCTCCAGCAGAATTCTAGATTCTTATAGCAGATCTTCAGACTTCTTTTTTAAAGATTCTAGATTTCTAAAGTTCTTGTGGTTGGAATCCTTTCCCCCTCCTATAACACTATTGGATGGATAGTAAAAAATAAAATAATTTGGGCTCTCTACATACCTTTCTTTGAATTTTCCTGCTGTACTTCCTGCACTGATCGCCTAGGGGAATGATGTAGTGCTTGCTCCTATTGATTTCTGGGATATCCTTCTTAGAATTCACAGTTTTTTGCTGTCCTCATGCCGTGTACACACGACCGTTTTTCGGGTTCAAAAAAATGATGTGTTTTTTTTATGTCATTAAAAACGATTGTGTGTGTGCTTCAGAGCATTTTTCGGGTTCTAAAAAATAGGCAATCAAATTTCTTCACAACGTTTTTAACGTTGTCGTTTTTAAGGTTGTAAAAAATGGTCACGTGTGGGCTTTAACGACGTGAAAAATCTGCGCATGCTCAGAAGCAAGTTATGAGATGGGAGCGCTCGTTCTGGTAAAACTAGCCTTCGTAATGGAGTAAGCACATTCATCACGCTGTAACAGACAGAAAAGCGCGAATCGTTTTAATGATAGAGTTGAAAAAAAACGTTGTTTTTTCTAGACCTTTAAAAACATAATTTTTTTAGAACCCGAAAACCGGTCTTGTGTACGCGGCTTCAGAGTTCAGTGTTTGAGTGGGCAGAGGAGGGGATAGAAATTGGGTGAAGAGGTGTGTCCATAGGTTCAGGATTAATGCTTGAGGCCTCGTACACACGATCAAATCTGTCTGCTGGAAACGGTCGGCCCGACCGTCCCAGCAAACAGATTCGACCGTGTGTACGGGCAAGCCGACAGATTTGGCCACCCGACAGATTTCAAAGCATGCTTTGAAATCTGTCGGCTGGGAACCCGTCCGCCCGACATGTCTGCTGGTTAGTATGCTAACCAGCAGACATGTCTTCTCGCACTCGCGCCAAATGATTTCGACGCATGCGTGGAAGTGTTTTACTTCCTGGTGCGGTGACGTGGCGGCGTCAACGTCACCGCCACGTCACCGACACGTCAGCACGCTGTCTGCTGGCGGGGATTTTGGTTTGCTTGTGTGTACACGCGAGCAAACCAAAATGCCAGCAGACAGATCTGTTCAAATCGGTCGGTCCGACCGATTTGAACAGATAGATTGACTCGTGTGTACGAGGCCTGAGAGTGCAGAAGGAGGGTGGTAGGCGTGTCCAGAGGTTCAGGATCATTGCTCAAGAGTGTGTTAGAGGGTGGAGAAGGAGGATAGGTGGTGTGTCCAGAGGTTTAGGATCAATGCTAGAGAGTGTGGAGAAGGGTGAAGAAGGAGGGTGGGAAGCATGTTCAGAGCATGTGAAGGAGGGTAGAGAAGGAGGGCAGGAGGTGTGTCCAGAGATTCAGGACATATGCTTGAGAGTGTGGAGGAGGGCAGAGAAAGAGGGCGGGGACATGTCCAGAGGTCCAGGATCAATGTTTGAGAGGGCAGAGGAGCATTTCCAGAGCCACCTGTACATGGGAGAAAGAGCAAACCAGGACTGTTTGATCCAGTGATTAGCTTTCATAGGGCACAGCGAGGAAGATTAGAAAGGTGCATCTACTGGCAAGGTATGTTGTGTGTGTCATCCATATCCCAGAAGAAACAGGTGCTGGCTTCATTTGCCCATACTTAGGATGGCCGCCCTCACAGCACATGTGAGTGCTGAATTAATAAATCATTCCATATGCTTAAAAATGTACTCCCTAAATCTCATCAAGTATATCTGTGGCTGCTGCAGGTTTTTTTTTTTTTCTCTTTGACTGAAATTCCTCTTGAAGTTATTACCTAAAGATTATTTTCTATATACCTAGTTCTGCCAGGATCCACTATAAACGCGATCCACAAGTTGCTTGCAATATAGTATTTGCCCAGTAAAGGAAAGGCTTCATTCTATACACAAAATGGTAATTAAAGTATCTGATTATGCTTCAGGACTATGTAATGCTCACACCACTTTTCAACATTTTAGTGATGACACTTTCCAGGATCCCACTTTCCCTATTGTAGCAGTGCCATATGCTTTCATGAAAAAGGATTTCACAACAGATCATGAGCAAAACAAAAACCTCTTTTTTTTTCACTCTGTTCAATGCATTGTACTTGGCATTTCATTAGAAAAAATCTTTGTCTCAAGTCATTTCTCCACAATTCTGCACCTGCCACTTATGGCTTTGGTATTTTTTAGATATTTTATCAAAGACTTTCCAGAAATAATTCTCATTGCCACTCTCACAAAGCAACATGTGAAATGTGCATGGAATCAAGAAGCACAAGATAAACTCGGCTATTGCTTCATCTCTTCGTCTATTCTTGTGCACCCCATTCCAGGTAAAGCATTTGTGCTAAACAATGACACATCCAATATGGTGGCAGAAGCTATTCTATTGTAGAAACAATTAAAAAACTGCATTGTTTTACTTGGTTGCCTTGAAAAATAAATGTCTGTTTTAGAAGATGCTTTCAATTAGAGTAACAATAAAAATCTATAAAACCTACTGAATATGGTGTTAAAAGGCTAAAACCACAACAGACTAGAGAACTTTTTTGCATTGCATACTGTCCTGTATGCAAGTATTACAAAATAGATACTCTCTCACATTCATATTCAGAGAAACTTGAAATAGACAACCTCCACAAAAAATATTTTTCCTTCAATCCAAATTAATTGACTAAACCAAAGATGCCTTTGTACATGGTTCCTATCCTATGTCTGCAGGGTGGTCCTTTTCATGAGGCAAGATTACTATCAATCCTAAGGTGTAGGAGTTTACATGAACTTGGACATATGTTGCCTAATGCCGTTGGAAATTCCAAACGCATGTAGGCTCCATTGGACATTTGCTGTCGGAATTTCCGACAACAAAAATTTGAGAGCTGGTTCTCAAATTTTCTGACAACAAAATCCGTTCCCATAAATTCCGAGCATGTGTAGACAATTCCGACGCACAAAATTGAACCAAGTACGAGACAGAAGCGCTCTGTCTGGTAAAGCTAGTGTTCGTAATGGAGATAGCACATTTGTCACGTTGCAAATGCTTAAATGTTTTAATGCAGCGCATTCTCTTCTTCTTTATAATGCTAGAATAATAAAGTTGTTTTGCTGCTGATATTCACAGAGATACGAACCCACAAGCACAAACTGAAGAGCAGTAAAAGATTGAAAAGCACAAGGCTGAAAAGCGCAAATCGTCTTTCACTAAACTTCTACTAACACAAGATTAGCAGAAGGAGCCCAAAGGGTGGCAGGCTTCGTATTGAACTTCCATTTTACAGTGCCGTCGTACGTGTTGTATGTGACCGCATTCTTGGCAATCAGAATTTCCGACATTATTTGTACGACCGTGTGTATGCAAGACACATTTGAGCCAACATCCATCTGGAAAAAATACACGGTTTTGTTGTCGGAATGTCCGATTGTGTGTACGCGGCATTAGACTTAATTGTGGAATTACCTTCTTTTGAAGATTCACAATTTATAGGAATGTATAAAATGGCTCACTGCTTATCTTCAGAAATGTTATCAGGCACCAAAAACAATGAATCATTTACTGAAGAAATAGTTAGTCCCATGGTCTGCCCATCTGGAAATTTCAACAATTGATCTCAGTTTATTAAATTAATTAAAATTCTGGTATGCTCTATAAGTCTCTGCAAATCTTTCTTTCTATGTTCTATGTTTTTTCATGATAGATTCAGTAGGAATGACGGCCTGGAGCTAAGAGGGGTTGTAAAGGTTTGTTTTGTATTTTCTAAATAGGTTCCTTTAAGCTAGTGCATTGTTGGTTCACTTACCTTTTCCTTCGATTTACCTTCTAAGGGCCAGATTCTCATAAGAGATATCTCTGTTTCTGTGCCCGGGTATCTATGCGTCTGATTCCTAGAATCATTTACGCATAGATACGGCGTAGATCCGACTGGCGTAAGTCACTTACACCATCGGATCCTAAATGCAATACTACGCTGGCCGCTAGGTGGCGTATATGCAAATGAGCATGATACGCCGATTCCCGAACGTATTAGCGCCGCGTCGCCTTAGTTTACGTCATTTGCGTAAGCGTAAAATTACCCCTGCTATATGAGGGGTAGCTCATCATCCAAGCGGTGGCTAGTCAGCCAGAACAGCTTACTGAACAGCTTACTGAGGAGGAACAGGAAGTGAGAAATTCAGACAAAGAAAACTAAGAAAAGGGAAATGGAAGGAAAGGGTAAGTAAACCAACAATGCACTAGCTTAAAGGAACCTATTTAGAAAATACAAAATGAACCTTTAGAACCCCTTTAATATGAACTGCAATGTTTTTTTTTATTCTCACAAAGGTTTTTTTTAATAAAATGTGTATTTTGGGTAGATGCTAACCCAATAATATACCTGTAAAATGAAGTACTGTATGTAACTATTCTATATTATATTAGACAAAGGCCCCTTACACCTTTTTTTACTAAAGCTTCTCCTTACAGCAGGGTCATTGCTAGGATTGTAAAAAACCTGGGGCATGTTTGGACATCCCTAGCAGAGTAATGATGCAGAGCAAGTAGCGTGCCACAAGGATGGTCAGATTTTGCTAACAATGGGAGGGACTTGGCTCATTGTTAAAAACACCTGAGCCTATTATCTAGGGATTGCTTTTAGGCAATCCCTAAAAACCATCCCCTTCAGAGAACCCTATCCTGCCTCCACCTAACATCTGTACTTTTTTCATCATCTCATCACCCACAGTTATTCTTTTTTGTATCACTTGACCATCCCTCTTAGAGTGTAAGCTCTAACGAGCAGGGCCCTCTGATTCCTCCTGTACTAAATTATATTGTAACTCTACTCTCTGCCTTAATGTTATAAAGCACTGCGCAAACTGTTGGAACTATATAAACCTTGTATAATAATAATAACCCACAGCCCTTGTACCCACAACATATGTCTTAATTGCACATACAATACATAACTCAGCACAATCATTAAAAAAAAAAAAAAATAAACTCTTCCATTAAATATAAAAGAAAAAAAGTGCAGCGCTAAATAATATCTGGAGTGAAACCAAATATGTGATCAAGGTATTCAAATCAGGAGCCCCAATTATGGAGCAAGTATGTGAATCTATAAAACCAATACATGTAAATATCAAATAATAATATGCACAAACATTTTTATAAATGCTAAAAAAATAGAAATCAAAATAAGTGAGATACCAAATGGTACCACCAGGGTACTTCACACTGAAGTGAAAATGAATTGTGTCACAAATAAATGTCCCGGAAAGATACGTCAAAAGATAAAAGATCAAATGCTAATATATGTTGTAAATAGCGATATAAAAAAGCAAGAAATGAAAAAGTCCCAATATAAAATGAACAGAATCACATTATGGCAAACGGAATTGCAAAAACGTGTAGAATAAGTCCATCAACACAGGAATTGGACATTTCAGTGATTTAAACAGGTAGTAAAAAACCCCATCAGCGGTCAATCTCATAGGATCCACAACAACATCCATCGATACAGATATAAAGTTGGATACTCTTACCGGATGGCGTGGACACACACGTCAGCGACGGGTGTGTGTCAATCAAGCGTGTACGAACTCCTGGAAAGCGATGATGTCAATGGGAGCCCGTTGAGCCAATAGACAATCGATCATCAGAAGCGAGTGGATCAAATGTGAGAGAAAATCCTTCAGAGGAAACTTATGGATAATGGCATTGTGGCAGGTAGACCCATCATAGAATCATGTAGGAAGAAAACACACACAACTACGCATAGTGTGGTTATTTCCAGTAAAAAAGGCCTTTATTAGGCATAAAATGGTATACAGAAAAATAGGCAAAAAATAAATAAAAAATAAGCTAAAAAGTACAAGACTGTGGGAAGACCAGTACAGGTGATCACATGGGTAAGTAGCGTGGTAGGCAAATAGCGTATGGGCTTATGTACCCGACATGTTTCGAGCCATGAGCTCTTCAACTGGGGCATGAACTATGCCTAATAAACATTTTATGCCTAATAAAGGCCTTTTTTACTGGAAGTAACCACACTATGCGTAGTTGTGTGTGACATTTATTTGTGATACAATTCATTTTCACTTCAGTGTGAAGCACCCTGGTGGTACCATTTGGTATCTCACTTATTTTGATTTCTATTTTTTAGCATTTATAAAAATGTTTGTGCATATTATTATTTGATATTTACATGTATTGGTCTAGTGCAATTTTATAGATTCACATACTTGCTCCATAATTGGGGCTCCTGATTTGAATACCTTGATCACATATTTGGTTTCACTCCAGATATTATTTAGCGCTGCACTTTTTTTCTTTTTTATTTCTGTACACAACATGATCCATTGTTGGTGCTGGCTGCTATATTCCTACATTTGTTTTTAAGTCTAGCGCAACTTTTTCATTATTTTCTATTCTTCCATTAAATATGTTATTCTGAAAATAGACATTCAGGGACTGTCTATTAGGCTATGTGTATACAAAGGGAAATGGGAAGCTCAAGTCCTTAAAGTGGAGTTCCACCCAAAATTGGAACTTCTGCTCAACCCACTCCCCTCCCCCTTACATGCCACATTTGGCATGTAATTTTTTTGGGGGGGAGTGGGGGCTTCAGGAGGAGTGGGACTTCCTGTCCCACTTCCTGCTTCCGCCGAGGGGCTGGTTAGGCGATTAAGCTTAATCGCCTACAGCAGCCCCTCCCTGTAGGCGATCGCATGGGACACATGACAGGTCCCATGGGATCGCCTGTCCAATCAGCGGCGGGCCGCGCCGCTCGCGCATGCGCAGTGGGTGCCCGGCCGTGAAGCCGAAGGCTGTTACGGCCGGGTGCCCACAGTTGCAATGAGAACGCCGGGCGGGAGGGAGGAGAGGAGCGGAGCCCCGGTCGGCGCGTCGCTGGAACGCTGGAGCAGGTAAGTGATTGTTTATTAAAAGCCAGCAGCTACACTTTTTGTAGCTGCTGACTTTTAATAAACAAAAATATTGGCTGGAACACCCCTTTAATGGGGATGATATTGTCATAGCCCCAAATGATCCATAATGGGCCAAAATTGACACGGTCCAGGAACATTTAGACAAAATAAAAGTGAATAAAGCACCTTTACCAAATGGCTTACACCCAAGGGTCCTAGCGAGCTAAGTTCTCCCATATCCAACTCGTTGTTTCTAATTTTGTTTAATGACTGGCAAGGTACCACTGGATTAGTGTATGGCCAATGTGACACCTGTATTTGGATAGTCTTTACCAAGTAACTACAGACTGGTTAGTTTACCTTCTATAGTTGGGAGGATACTTAGGTTTTTGCTAGAAAATAATATTTTAAGCAATAGTCAGCATGGATTAAAATCGGACCGAAGTTGCCAAACAAGTTTTATTTCTTTAGGAGGTAAACAAAAACTTAGACAAAGGATTGGCTGTGGGCGTGCTATACTTGGATTTTGCCAAAGCATTTGACACAGTTTTCTACACAGAGCTAATGTGAAAACCTTATTCAGAGAGTAGTAAGTAATGATTCTTACTCTGAATGGTCCAAGCGGTAATCAGTGGTGTACTCCAAGGTTCAGTGCTGGGACCCTTACTTTATAACATATTTATAAATGATATAGGGTCTGGGAATAAAAGTTCAATTTCAGTGTTTGCAGATGACACCAAGCTATGCAGTGAAATTACACCCTTACAGGATGTCTCCAATTTACAAGCTTATCTCAATGCACTACTTAATTGTGGAAAATGAGATTTAATGGGCCAGATCCACAGAGAGAGTATGCCGGCGTATCTACTGATACGCCGGCGTACTTTCAAATTACCTGCGTCGTATCTTTAGTTTGAATCCTCAAACCAAGATACGACGGCATCTGGGTTCGATCCGACAGGCGTACGGCTTCGGATCGTAGATGCAATACTTTGGCGTCCGCTGGGTGGAGTTCTCGTCGTTTTCCGCATCGAGTATGCAAATTAGCTATTTCCGACGATCCACAAATGTACGCGCGGCCGTCGTATTCTCTTACGTCGTCTCTAGTCGGCTTTTTCCGGCGTTAAGTTAAAGCTGGTATTTTGCGGCGTATTGTTAGACTTGCCATGTTAAGTATGGCCATCGTTCCCGCATCGAAATTTTTTATTTTTTTTTGCGTTAGTCGTCCGTGAATAGGGATGGACGTAATTCATGTCTAAGTTAAAAAAATGACGTTGTTGCGACGTCATTTAGCGCAATGCACAGCGGAAAATTTCGGAACGGAGCATGCGCAGTTCTATCGGCGCGGGGACGCGCTTCTTTTAAATGAATCAAAATCTTTTCTTGTATTAACCTTTTCTCTGCCAAAGCCGTTTTTGCATTTTAGGCCTAAACATGACATTCTCTCACTCCGGCATGTGTGGTTATATGTAACATGTGTATCAAAAATCCAATTTTTTTTTTTTTGCTTAATTTTTTTTTCTTCACAAAAAAAAGTTCCTTTCGACAAAAAAATTCCCAAAGTGAATATTTTTTTAGTTGACAGGTTCTCTTTAATGGGACATGTAGTGTCTAAAAGACCCCCCAATGTCTCATCTGGTCTCCACTGAATGTATTGCAATGCAGATGACATTGCAATACATGTCTTCCCAGCTATGCTAGCTGGAGACACTGAGAGCCTGACCCGAAAGTGGCATCATACACATTGCTTTCCAGGTCACAGCAAGAAATGATGGAGAGTGGGCCTGTGTCCGCTCTTCTCCTTCCCCTCCACTCGCTGGCACCTGCCATTTCGGCCCCATGTACATGGCATGCACATGTACCCGGGGGGAGAGGCATCTACCTAACAGGAGTCTACCTGTCAGTTTTACACACAATCCCGGTGGCAGTAGCAACCAGATTATGTGTGAAAACCACTGCCCTACAACATATGAACTGGAGAGCGAAAGGGTTAAAAGAGGTATAGACTCCAGAGAGAGAGATGTAATTTTTCCCCTGTACAAATTATTGGTAAGATCTCATCTGGAATATGCAGTTCAGTTTTGGGCATTAGTTCACAAAAATTATGTTGGCAAACTACAGTGTTGCTAACCTCCCGCGGCATTGGACAACTGGTATAAACGCAATATGGAAATGCTTATAATACCCCTAACAGGTAATTTGCCTGGTTTACACTTAAAAAGTCAACACAGCATGACAAATTATCAGCCCCTGATATTTACAGATAGTTGTAAAAAAATCACGGATTTTTACAAACTGTCGGTAAACTTACTCGTGGCTGGCAACCCTGGCGAACTGGAGGAAGTGCAGAGAAGGTTAACCAAACTAATAAGAATCCTGGAGGAGCTCAGCTATGTGGAAATTTATTTTCTCTGAAGAACAAACAATTTGGGGGAATATGAACAACATGCATACCGTATTTGCCGGTGTATAAGGCAACCGGGCGTATAAGACGACCCCCTAATTTTACATTTTTTTTAAGATTTTTTGCCTGTACTCACCGTATAAGACGACCCCCCCATCCAAGGCTTCCGACGTTTCATATTTCTTCCTTCTCGAGCCATATTCTTCTTTCTTCTTGCTGGAGCTGGAGCCAATCATGGCGAGCGATGTATTCTATTAATGAATACAAAGCCTGCTTGGATTGGCAGAGGCTGTAACATCATCAGCCCATGCCTCTCTGACTCTTAAAGCCAATCCAAGCAGGCTACTGTATGTAGCCTGCTCGGATTGGCAGAGGTTGTCACTCCAATCCGAGCAGGCTCTGTATTCATTTGAATACATCGCTCACCGGGATTGGCTAAGCAGTATATACTGTATGTAGCCGAAGCTACATACAGTATTACCGCACATCCAGCAGGCTTCCGAGCAGCTGACCTGGAGTATAAGAGGACCCCTGCTTTTTGGCCAATTTTTTTAAGAGTAAAAGGTAGTCTTATACGCCAGCAAATACAGTAATTATATATCAGTGGTCCATATAGTAAACTTTGTGTAGAGATTTTTACCGTACTTTCAGGTCATTACAGAGGACAAGGAGGCACTCTTAACTGAAGGAAAAGAGATTTAACCTTCACGTACGGAAAGGCCTCTTCACAGTAAAAGAGCTGTGAAAATGAGAAATTGACTCCATCAGAAACTGGTTCTGGTGAGCTCAGTAGATTGTTTTAAAAAAGAGGTGGAAGCATTCCTAAGTGCACAAAATATAATTGGGTATTAATATTTAGAGGTAATAACAACAGGGGTAGTTGAAGAAAATATCCAATTGCTTGATGGGAGATCAGGTTGAATTTTTTTGCCCCCACTTGAGCAAATTGGATCATACATTATTATGCCACGTACACACGATCGGATTCTCCATCATAAAAACTTTGGATGGTTGGATGGATTCTGCTCAAGCTTGGCTTGCATACACACGGTCACACAAAAGTTCTTGGAACTTTTGTCCGTCAAGAACGACGGACAACCTGAGTGTCACCTGAGGAAGTTGTCTCAATTGGCCACATGGGCAGCACAGCCCTGAATGTGTAATGCATAAAATACAGGAGTTAAGAGTGTGTAATGCAAAGAAGGGTTGCATAATGCACAGTTCATACATGTAACATACAGAATACATGGGTTAGGGCTGTGTAATGCAGGGGTGCAGGGGTTAGGGGTGTGCAACAAATATTATGCAGGGGTACCTACCACAAAGAGTACAGCGGCGAAGCGGCAAAGAGTGCAGGGGTCAGGAGTATGTAACGTTCACAGTGCCGGGGTATGGGGTGTATACTGCAAGAAGTGCAGGGGTCAGGAGTGTGTAACACACAAAGTGCAAGCATCTGAGGTAAGTAACAAACAGAGTTCAGGGGACAGGAGTACATATTACACAAATCCCCCTCAAAGCAAAACTCTTCCTCTTTCCCTGTTAGCAAAAATCCCACCTCCCCGATACAAAATTCTAACCCTGAGCAAATACCTTTCAATCAACACTAATCTGTTCACTCCCCCACATGCAAAAATCCTCCTTATACCTCTTCTAAGCATAAATTACCTCCCCAATTACCTCCCCAAGCTAAACTTCTACCCTCTACTAACCTCTCCCCTCTGCTTAAACCCTCCCCCAGCACAAATTTCCTTTTCCCTACATGAACTCAGTAGACCTTCAATGCAGCAGCGCCCAGTAGAGTAAACGTATTTCTCCCAGGCTTCCCCTCAGCTCTATCATGTAGCACATCAGAGCCAAGGAGAAACCTAGGAAAGCTTAACCTGGCTCGGTATTGCCCATTGCTTTAACAAATCTGAGAGGTGGTGCAACAGAATCAAATACCATTGAATGCAGTGGTGTGTGGTCACAGCTTTGGGACCCTGTTGCCTCAAACAGGAACTATGGGGCATGTGCCCCAGGTACCCAGAAATGCCAATGCCTTACACAATAAATGTTTTTTTTTTTTTGTTATTTTTGTTTTTGTTATTTTAGCAGCTGCATTTTCCAGATTATTTTAGTGGAAAGGCTCCACGTATGCTTACTACATGCTGTAGGATACTGATGTGATTTCTTGTGAAACATTAGTACTAGCCACATGGTTAAAAGTTGTAACTTGTATGTCTTATCTAGATGCCAGATGTGCAATATGTACACAATAACCTTGGCTGGTAAAATGCTAAATATTTTTCCCTACAGTTTTTCTTGCCTAATCTGTTTTGTTTGCTTCATACTGAGATATATATATATATATATATATATATATATATATATATATATATATATATATATATATATATATATATATATATATATATTTTGGGCGCAGCTTAATATATTGAAATGTTAACATTTCTGTGTCTGTCTGCAGACAGGTCTGTGTGTTCTTTTTCTATCCTGGAAGGCACACATGGACCCCAGAGACCCCGTGTCACATTCCACCCAAAACGCACCATGTCAAATGCCCATTCACGAAATACCTATAATCCATCATTGTTTTGCTGCTTGAGTGCCATAACTATTACTCTGTGACTGTGCCCTACTGCTGGCTCATTCTATTTCTATCTATTTATCTATCTATATATCTATATATTTATCTATCCATCTATTTCTTGCTTTCCAATTTTTCCTTATATACGTCTTGCTGCTGCTTGACCATTGTGAGCTCTGTGTTTATTTCACTCCTTGTCCCTCTGGTTTCTCGCTGTCACTTTGTCTCTGTCTCTCTCTGTTCTTTGTGTCCTCTTGTATTAGTGGAAAGGAGAAAGAGGAAGAAAGAGGAGGAGAGATAGAAAGAGAGAGAGAGACTGAGGAGGAGGAGGAGGGGGAGAGTGCAGAGGATTTGGGGGGGTGCATGTCAACTCGTATTCTCAGCATCACTCGCTCTAAAACCAGAGCAGCATCTGCAGGAACCTGTATCTGCCTGTCTCCCTCTCTTTCTCTGTCTAGCTTCATTAGTCCATCACCCTCACCCTGCATGTCTCATCCTCTCACACTCTAGCACTGTCTGCCACTAACTGTCTCTAACATTGTCTGTTCCTCTCTATCACATGGTCTCTGCAGCAGGCTCTCGCAGATTTGGAGCTGTCTCTGCAGCAGTCTTGTCCTCTCTCACATCTGGAACTCTCTCTGCAGGAGTCTGCCTCACAACTGGAGCAGTCTCTGCGGCTCTCTCTCATATAATAGCATCTATCCCTTCGGTGGTCTTTGGTACCCATGTGGAGCTAGTTCTGCAGAGGTCTCTGCCACATCTTGACCTGTCTTTGCAGCGGTCTGTCTCATACGTCTGGAGTTATACGGTGCGTTAAAACTTCTGCTTGAGTGTGATGAGTGTATGTGGCATGTGTGTGATAGACAGGTAATCTATGTTGTCTGTAGGAGAGGCACAGCCAACACCTGTGAGCACATGGAGATTGTGTGCATAACCGTATAGAATGTTACATATACATATGTGAGTGTATTTCTGTATGGACGTGTGAGCAGACGTACTCTCCTAAGACTGACGTGAGCATTTAGATGCACAGCATGCCTAATGTGCACTGCATTCATGCAGAGCTAATGTGTTTATACACACACATGTGAATGTTCCCAATTACATCTGAATACATGGAAGAAGCTCAGTAAGGTCCAAGCTGTCTGCATGATCATTTTGCCCACAGTGCAACAGCATACACTAGGAGCAGTAGGAGGAGTTCTGGTTACTTGATGTGTTCCAGGAGGTGTTATAGACAGGAGTTCTATTTACCAGTTGTTGGAGTTATGTGGAAGGTTGAACAGAGAGGACATATGGGCTGAGGTGGTAATTGACAGCCACTATTTACAATGATGGTCAGTTGGAGAAAAACGTGAATAAGGAGGAGCTTTGAGGGCAGATAAGGGCACAAATATAAGTTATATGGTGCACGTCTTGTAGAAGGTTAAACGGGGTAAAGGAACCCATTTCTAGGGAGTAATTATGGAGCAATTAGAGAATTTATGTAGAGCAATACCGGATTTATAGGGAAAGGTTATGTGGAGCAATATAAGTAATGGAACAGCTATGGAAAAACTGTTTTTATGCATTGTAAAAAAGGAGATGCAGTGAGAAGAGATTTAACTGAACAATGGGATCAATTGCACCAAATGGAGTAATCAGGCATTACAAGGAGCACTTAAGCCAGGCAATAGAAGCTTTATAGGATACTGAAATGGGATCCAATAAGGAGTTTTAGGGAGCAATAAGACAGAGAGAGAGAGAGAGATGATCAATGACCCTATCAGAATGTCAAACACAGCATTCTGTACACGCTCCCTGGCAGACAATCCACCTGACATGTATATGTAAGAGTTTAATTCATGTGATGCGCAGATACTGTCTCAAGAAGAAAATTGTCATTTATATGTGAAAGTTAATACCCAGCATCCACCACACTAGAATAATCCACTAAACCCTACAGGGAGAAGAGACATGAATTTTACAAGCAGTTGGAATGAAGATAGCGGGAGGAACGGTAATGTGAAAAAAGGACAGATCCAGATGGCAGGACACTGGAAATTTCTAAATGGAAATGAGTAGAGATAAAGTAAAAGAAATACATCACAGAGTATAAGTTTGTTATGCATAACCCACAGAAGAAAACACACATAAATCATTGAAAGATGAATGCTGTGACTTGTCTTCATTCTGGTCACCTATCTGAGCCTCTAAGGAGTTACTGCAGGATATTTGTTGCTATCACAGAGATGTGTCACCAGATGGTCATGTGTGTCCCTTAGAGCCACAGAACTTCTGCAGTGGCACAAATTGTGTCCAGGCAAGCTGCTGCCATCCTCTACACCCTCCTTAGACTTCTGCCCTTCCCTTGTTTCATGTACATTCTTTCTTTATTTCTTCTTCATCTTTCCATCCTTTAGGCATTTTTCTTCCCCTCTTACCCATTTTGTCTGTTTTGTTTTTCTTCCTCTTTTCTTTATCTCTCCCTTTTTCCATCCCCCCTCCCTCTCTGAGTCTCTCTCCCTATGATTTCTTATCCTCTTCTTATTGCAGTAAAGCGTAAAGTGTTGAACATGACGGGCATACAAAGAGACAGGGAGAGAATGGAGAAGCGAGGGGAGAAAGGGAAGGAGAAGTAGAGAGGAGAGACAGATGGTACAATTTGTACACAGCTAAAACCAAACAGGGGAAATAACTTCTAGACAAGGAGGGGGGTGCAATGGGGAGAAGAAACTGAGAGATAAACAGTGGGAATGCATGAATGAGAGAACATGAGTTTGAAATAAAACAAAATCTCCTATAGTCAAGGGGAGAAGAGAGAGAGAGGTAAGAAAGAACAGTCAAAACCCTTTCACATAAAAGATCAGGCCTGCAGGGAGAGGGGGGAGAACGCAGAGGAGATCTGGAGAGAGAGAGAAAAACAAAAGTGCAGACAGAAGCAGCACTGCTCTGAATATCATTCTTGCTAAGCTTCCTCTGCTTCTATCCTTTCACTTGTGCTTCAGACAAAACAGGAGGCAGTTGACTTCCTAAGTCCACTGCTTCTCATGTACTAATGACAGACACTCCCTGTTACGTCCCAGCTGACCTCAAGGATGCCCATGGCTCACTGCTGCAGCTGTTGACTATACGACCACAGGATAATAGTCTATTTCAAGTGCAGTAAGGATACGTGCCATTATCAGCATTACTATACTAGACTTATGAGGTGGTGGCCAAAAAAAATAAAAATTGATGTGCAACCCAAGAGGTTAACAAGTGCTGGTAATGGCGAATGCACATAGTCTGCCTTATTTTATTAAGTAGTGCAAAAAAAAAGTGCAGTAACTAAGTGCAATCCAATTAAAATGCAAATGCTGGACCTGATGTAGTGCACAGCTTGATATATTGCAGTCAGCAATATTTACTATTAATACAGTAATTTGTAAGAATTAACTAGAACACAGAAAAGATTTTAGAAAAAAAGGTTAGAAACCTATTGACTGAAAATGCTTTAATGATGAAGGGGAGGCCGATAGTCCTACATTGTAACCTTTTCTTCCTCTCTTGCCTTTTTTTCTCTGCCAGTCTTACATCACATGGATTGAGGTGCATTGTAAATTTCACCTTTTAACTACATGGAAGGTTTCACCAAACAACAAAGAAGTTGCAGTTTGTTGTGACTTCTGTCCAGTGGACTTATCATTCTTCGACCGGGTTTGCATCTTCCCAATGCCTGCCCTTCACTTGTGTCCTCTACTCTCTCTGCTTCTTCTGGGCTGCTCCTCCACTGTGCCAGTTTTGGAGGACATGTCTCCTGGTCTTAGTGGAGAGGCTGGGTCTTCATCATCTCCCCCTCAGGGGCCTGGCCCTCCTCCACGGTCCAAACGTAGTTGGGTCTGGAACCAGTTCTTTGTAATTGAAGAATATGCAGGACCAGAACCTGTGCTAATTGGGAGGGTGAGTATTTATTATTATTATTACTATTATTATTACAGTAATATTTTTTCTAACTAGTGGTTTTTACAAAAGACAGCTTTACAGGATTTTGCAGTTACTTTCCACCAGGACTAACTTTACAATTACTGTACCAATTCAACATAAGATACATCTTTGTGATTGTGCTAACTATTGCTGAAATATTACTGAATTACTCAAAATGTACAGTCTATACTCAGGGGTTCTCAAGTTCAGCCCTTGTGGCTATAGGCAGATCTGATTTTTCAAATGCTTTTAATTAAGCCCAAATGAGTTAGTCTGAAGCTTGGTGATTATGACAGCCGCTTGGGCTTAAGCAGAGAAAGAAGTTTTAAATGTGGCCTCTGTTCAGCTGTCACTACAAAGTAGGAATTCTGAGTTTTATGATGTTTTTAAGTAGCCTAAGCAAAATGTTGGAACAGTATACCCTGAGGGTACAGTTACACAGTGCTTTTGTTAATGCATTTACAAACAATCTAACCACTGGAATATATTTTGTTCTCTCATACAATATCCTGCTGTGATGTTCAACAAACCTTAGGTCAAACATTTTAAATTTTTTACAAGAAACCATATGGTTATAAAAATCCTTTACAAAAAAATAATAATTATATAATTATGTTACAGATTCTATGGCCAACTTGTGTTACCTTAATAAAATGATTCTATATAGATACCATTTTCATTTACTGGAAAAAATATATATATGTTTGTTATCATTATCCAACAAGTACAAATTTGTGGTATCATGTGAGGCATTAATGGATATTCAGGCTTCTCTAATTAAGCAAAATGCAGTAACCCATATCAATTAATCAGCAATTATCGTTCACTCTCTTGAGTGCTCCAAACTGAAGAATGGTGATTCTGGTGGCCTCATACATGACATCATCATTGCTCTTTGAGCCGCATCATTAAAGAGCCAATCAGCTGAATTGTAAGCTCTTGGTAGACATGGATTGTTTTAATTTTCAACCAGCTTGTTTAATTTTTTAGGGAATCAGGTAGATTCTTTAGCTGAATTCCCTGCTCCTCCATAACAAGAGAATCCCACTCTCTCTCTATTAAATTTTGCATTGAATTTACATTGTGGAGAATGCAACAGTTGGAAACTGTGTCTCCTGGAGAAGTGAGAGTTTTGTATGAGATTGGGTGGGGCAGCAGAGCCATTAACTGCATTGGATATCTCATCTTTTGGATTCCTTGACAAATATGAGTAAGTAAGGGCCAATTTACACCAGTAGGTGCACATTTAGCTCTATATATTCTCCACTCTCTGGTGTGTGCTATGAAAGGGTGGTGCAATGTTCTGTTGCAATGTATCGCCCTGCTTACCCTTTTTTCTTTAATTAATTAGAATGTGACAAATTGACATTTCATTAAAATTTTATGTACCTCGGTGCATTGTAATGCACTGTAGTGCGTTGCATAGAAATGCAACCTGTCACACTTTTTTCAGTACACACCTATGCACTGCATTGGCATAAACTGAAACAATTAGACATAAGGAAATTACCTTGTGTATGCTTTGGGACTATATTGGGTAATGGTGCCCAAACCAGCCCAATGCATATGGTATGAGTGGGCCCTAAGAGGTTCATTCTAACACACTCAACTCATAACTATACTATCAGGAGGGTTGGCCCTTCAAATATGTCCATGTATACATGTAAATGTGACTTTTATGATTTTGGTGGAAACCACAGAATATTATACAAATCATACAAATGCTTATAGAAATGTTTCAATCAGTTAATAAACATAACAATGCTGTTTTATAAGCTTGAGTGTAATGTTCTAATTAGAAATGATATTTTTTTTGCCTTGTATTTGTCTGCAGTTACATAAAAAAAAAAATTGATGTGTCAGACATAATGAGAAATTAAACATCGACACTGTAAAGGATTTGATTATGTCTACAGAGTTTCTACTGGAGATTGAAAAATCAATATAAAACCACAAACGGTGAATAGCTGTGTCCTTTCTTAGTCATATTAAATGCTTACTGAGTGGAATGTTGTTAACTGTCTGACACTACATCTGGCTGTGCACATTAGATGATGCTCGGACTTTGGGCTGTGATCCAACTATCTACAGTTTGTTTTACCACCAATTTACGCTGTAGATAAGTATATCTTCGAGTGGTGATAACGGCTTAGGCCTTATCTATGTGAACTGACAAAGGATAAAAACATCTACTCAAAGCTCCCCAATGGATAGACATGTTTGACCTTTTTCCTGGGTTGTCTCTGGTGGACATTCACAGGCACCTACACTTTTCAATCTTTTTTTCAATCTTTTTTGACATTGATACTAGTGGATGACGAATGATTGCAGTTCTCTTCCCCTTAGGAACAATTTCAGCAGTTGTAGCAACTTTGCTCTAGGTGAAATCTGGTATAGTGAGCTGCGTTTTATTTATTGGAGTGCTGTTCGAGCATTATGTTATGTGAGGAATTAACTTAATCCATGGAAGCAACATAGCCAACAGAATAAAGTGCAACTGTCTAAAATACACATTATTTATTAAAGTGATACCAAAGGTTCTTTTTTTTTTTTAAATAACAATACTTACCTTCACTGTGCAGTACGTTTTGCACAGAGTGACCCTGAACGCCATCTTCTGGGGGTCCCCGGCAGCTCTCGCGGCTCCTCCCCGCATCAGATAACCCCCCTAGGAGAAGCGGATGGTTACCTTGCAGGTGCGATCCCGTCTACAGCATTTGGCGTCCATAGCCGCCGAATGCAGGAATTGGCCCCGCCCCCCAGCGCCCGTGTCATTGGATTTGATTGACAGCAGTGGGAGCCAATGGCTGTGCTGCTATCAATCTATCCAATCAAGAGCCGAGAACCCCGGGCAGAGAGACTGCACGTCCTCACCGTTGGGACATTCCAGGGCTCAGGTAAGGAAAACAGGGGGGCTGGGGGGAGGTGACTGCCAGAAGTTTTTTCACCTAGGATGCATTTAGGTGAAAAAACAGGAGGGTTTACACCCCCTTTAAGTGCAAAATCCTTAAAAGTATTTTCTGTATGCGACCGTTCGAGTCACATCTACATATGATGGATCAGTCCATAGCCACAACACCCAGATATGGCTACTCCCTCCAGAAGGATTGAAGGGTATGTTGATGCCCCCTTACTTGGCCCCTTTACTTTTCACTATACACACACCAAAAGATGGGTTCTATATAGTTCAGGAAATGCCCTGTGCTATATTTTGGTAATGACAAAAGCACAAATCGATAGGAGGTCACTTAAAACAAACCCATCATCACGCACCTACTTGTTTTTAGCTCTCCAACCAATCTATTCATGCATTGGGAGCAAATAAAAAAAAACTAGTGCTTCCAAATACACAGGCATATGTTCTTGTTGATTGGCCCAGAGCTGTCACACAAAAAGCAAGGAGACAATCCTCTGTTCTTTGGAGTCTCTGACTAGATCTATGCATGGGCAAAGCACCAGTTCACGTTAAGGATGCTATTAGAGCAATGGTCAAGGGGAAAATGTGACCATGCTGTAAGAAGAAGGTTTAATGAGTGGTTTGGCAATGCTGAAGCTGAACTTTGCAGGCATCTATATTGTTCTTATATCTGAAGTAAAGCAATTGTAGCTGCCAAGTGGTTCCTGGTCAAGGGTGGTATTAACTCCAGCAGGTATATCGGTACAAACAATATTACACACCTTGTTGAGCTCAACTAGTTTTGTTTTTTCTTGAAAAGGTTAATCTATAGAAGATGGCAACAATAAATTATAAAATAGAAGATTTACCGTATAATATATTGTATACATTTTACCGGGAAAAAAAATCAAATCTGTTTATTTCGCTCATTTGGACCCTATGTATTTTTTGTGTTTGTTAAGCACAAAGCAAGTCTCATATATTGTATATTAACAAGAAGCACATTTTTTGATGGGGCATTACCTTTCTGTTGTCTATATCCCAAATGATTAGACAAGCTCAAAGTTAAGTCTTACTGTAGACTTATTTTGGTTCTAGCAGAGGCACACACTATGGTACTTAACAAAGCAGCAAGGAAGAAAGGGGAAAGGATTCTTGTTAAGCATTCTGTGCAGAACTGCAAGGTCAAAAGAAGTATCTTTTGAGGCCAGAATGTCAGTATTGTATTATCTGGTGAAGGTGGATACTGGTGAAAAGGATGATACATACTTGGTATCCTTAACCAGAGCAAGTACCAGTTAAACCAGGTTGCTTCTTTTGCTGTAGTGGAATGACAATGTACTTCTGTGAACCCAACTGCTGCATGAAAAAATGTGTGTTTTCTAAGCAGCTGTGCTCTTTTAAAAATATGTTTTATGGTCACATGTAAGCTATTCCGGTGGGGATGAAGAAACAGGAAAAAGTAAAGACTAAAAAGAAATTAACCATAGGAAACCTAGGGGTAAAATGCAAAAAGACGGCATTATGTTGTTCACTTGTTAGACATGTTTAGTGGAATTTTTTACATTGACTTAGAGGGTTCAGGCTTCAACTATTCTTAAGATCCTTAAATAACCCTTTAACTGTGCATCTGAAGTAAGATTCTAGTAATAGCAGTTGAAAGTGCTGGAAAATGGAACAAATAATGTGCTCTAACAGATTTCTGTCTGTTTTATTCAGCAACACAAAATTCTAAAGTGAGGTAATTTGGAGAAGTTCAGTTTGAGTATGAAATCAATCTGTACTCTGTCATTGTGGTCACATTTATTCAAATAATCTAAGAGGTCTTTGGCTGAAAAAATCTATCTAGAAGGTGGGGATGGAGTATATTACATTTTCCTCCAGAAAAGTTCTGGAAGATGTGAATGGATTAGAATGTCTTGAACCAGGAGGTCCTGTTTGAGGGGAGAACACATGGCTGATCCCTCAGGCAGTTCTTCTAGCAGTTGCATAAACTAAGCCATTGGTCTTGCTGAAACTTTAGCTGCCACTATTTTGCACATCAATACCTTTTTCAGAACTGTGGAAATCATTGGTATTAAGAGGCAACAAAATTACTCAAGGTCTGAAACCTCTTGATCATTATGCAATCTAAATGGTGGAGCATCTTTGGTTCGGTTGTTTACCAGATCTATTTGTGTTGGGAAACATACTGTGGGTGGACAATTTCCTGACTGCTTTTCTAATTTACAAGTAGGAGGAATTTTCTTCTCTGCGGGTCTGTCAAAACATTGTCTACCTTTTTGTATCTGGACTACACTCAGTGACACTAGTTCTTATAAAACTACAGGTATACAAATAATTTCTGGCATTTTAGAATAAGAGAAAGCAATGTGGTGTCTTCTTGACAGTTGTACACAACAGATGTTACATTACCTGTCTGTACAATCACATATCAGGCTAACCCTGAGTTTGCAATGATATAATGGCTTTTCTGACCACCTGTATCTCCTCCCATCTCAAACTTTTGATTATTAATGAACATCTTTCTCTGTTGAATCTGGCTAAGAAGAGGTGCACTGCCCAACCAGGGATGGACATTACAGTTATCAGGACAGATGCCTCGTTTCCACTGAGCGGATCGGTTCGGTACGGTTCCGTACGGTATGCTATTTTGGGTGTTTCCATTATGAAAGCGTGCCATAAAAGCGAACCGTACCACACCAGCAAGGGCCCTGCTTCTCATGTGGGTCCAGAGAAAGTGGAACAGTTCCATTAGGGCGGACCTACAAATACATCTCACTGATTGGTGGACGCGCTAGGAATTTTTGCTAAAACCTGAATGGTCCCTGATGGTCCACTTTGCAGTGGAAACGCTCACGCGAATAGTCCCATCCTAACCGCTCCAAATTTACTGACCCGAACCGTTCCGTGCAGTGGAAACAAGGCAAAAGTGACCCAGTGGAGCTCCAGTCTGGGCAAACAAAATTAAAAGTCAGCAGCTACAAATTCTGTAGCTGTTGACTTTTAATATAAGGACAAATACCTGTCCAAAGACCCTGAGCTGTGCTTTAATCGGCTTCAGGTGCAAGCGCCAGCATGTTCACCAAGGGAAACCGGCAGTGAAGCCTTCAGGTTTCACAGCTAGTTTCCTACTGTGCATGTGCGAGATATTCTGTGCTTTCTAAATGGTCCCATCATCTTCTGAGACCTGTGTGTGTCCCAGCAGGCAGCAGGGGGAAGAAGAATGGGCCATAAATACTCAGAGAATGCTGCAGTGATCTTTCCTGTAAGTGGGAGCGGGTACCTATCAAAACCAGGTACCCACTCCCCCCTTTCTCCCTAAATAGTGCCAAATATGGCAGTGGAGGGGGGGAATGGACAAACTGAGCTTTCCCTTTTGGGTGGAGCTCTGCTTTAAGTAAGTTTTCTTGGGTTATTGAAGGTGCAGCCATCATCTGAGAGAGTTCTTGGCTTCATTAAAAAAGTGTTTTGTGATCTAGTAGGGTTTAAACTTTTTTTGACGCTCAAGAGGTTTCAAGTGAGAAATTGTGAGTATTGGAAGAGACTAACAGTCCTCAGAATGAACACAATAAACTTCAAAACTCTAAGGCCCCGTACACACGGCAGAGAATCTCGACGGGCGGAACACATCGTTCCGCCCGTCGAGGTTCTCTGCCGGCCGTCAGAATCGGCGACCCGCCCGTAGGGAAAGGCAACCAGCCATTCATCCCGACGGGCCGTCAAGCAAATAGAGAACCTGTTTTCTATTTGCTCGACGGGTTTCCCGACGGGCAGGGCTTGCCGAGAGCGTACACACGGCCGAGGTTCTCGGCAGAATGCGGCTCCCAGCGAGGTTCTCGCTGGTTTCTGCCGAGAACCTCGGCCGTGTGTACGGGGCTTCATAATCATCCTACATTTTTACAGAAGGAGCTCAGTTAATGAGGGAACCAGTGATCTGTACTTTTTTATCCTCTCCTTTGGCAGGGTCAAAATTATTTTGAAAAGACTCTACAATTAGTCCAAAAAATGTATGGCAGCAACAGGGTATTGGGACTTTTTTCCGACCATTTTCATCGGACCAGGCTAAAGTGGTCTGATGGTCTGATGTGTGTACAAACCATCGGACCAATAATCCGATCAGACCAGAACGCGGTGACGTAGAACACAACGACGTGCTGAAAAAACGAAGTTCAATGCTTCCAAGCATGCGTCGACTTGATTCTGAGCATGCGTGGGTTTTTGGTCCGATGCTTTTGCATACTAACCATCGAATCTGTCCGACGGACAGGTGGTAGTCGAACAGATTTTAAAGCAAGTTTTAAAACTTTGGTCCGACGGACAACGGTCCGATGGGCCGTACACACCATCGAACTGGTCCGATGAAACTGGTCTGCAGACCAGTTTCATCGGACCGGTCTGATCGTGTGTACGCGGCCTAACTGCAAGCATTATCTTTAAGGTAGGTTGAACATTTTGTCTAATTTTTTTAACAAAATATCTTTTAGCAGCCATTTGTCTAGGAAAAACCCAAAGGTAACATTTTCGTACCTGGTGGGAGATTACCCCGTATTGAGTCGAGAAACAACAGTTCCCACCTGTGTATGATGTGGTGTCTGAAGGCCCTGAGTCTGTCAAGAAACATCTTCACTGGAACCTATTTCCTTTACTTATTTCCTTGACCTATTTTCTTCAACGAAACCTGTGTGCTGACTGGGGATTGTTCAACCAGACCCGCTTCAGACTGGGAGGACACTAGTACCATGGACAATCCTTCCATCTAGGAAGTTTCCTTGGAATGAAATATGCCACCCATTGAGTCCAGGATGTTCTGGATCCTGGCTGTCCTGTTAGAGAAAATCCAACTGTTGCTCTCAAGGACAAGGACCCATGTGAAGATGTTAAGTGTCCTGTTGAGCCTATGGACCCCTCCATGGATACTGTTGCCCACCCAGATGAGGGTGTTATGCCTGACCATGGTAACCCCCAAGCACCTGAGGCCTCTGAGCAACCAACAATAACTGAAAGTCCTGGCATTGAGCCAGTGGGATCTTTGTCCGAATAGGTCTAACTGAGGGTGGTTACCTACAAAGTATTATGACTATGTTGTGTAAACCTGCTTGTTATCAATCCATTTGTGTCTTATGAGAAGTTGTATTTTGCATTTGTGTGTTTTCAATGCCGAGAACAGCATCTGTAAAGGTGGGGGGGGGGGGGAGTGTAGGCAAATGCAGTTTATCCTCCCTTCTGTAGGTGGTGCTGTTTTGCTGGCCACTGTATAGAGGGAATGGAGGATGAGAGGATCTTTTTTTCACCGAAGCCTCAGTAGGTGTCATCAGGGAAGCAACTGTCCTATTGGATGTTGCAACACTAGAAGTTGGCTTGCATTTGCAAAGTGGATAGAGTAGGGACAGGAGCCCTGCTTGTTAGGGACAGTGTATTTAGTGCTGGGGAGAGGTTCCTGTTGAGGAGGGACAGAACAAGGATACCTTAACTGGTGGGACAAAGATTTTTTTATCTGTCTGCTAAGTTCATCTGCACTGCTGCTCTGCCTGTCAGCTACACTCTTTATTCAGATGCTGCTCTTGGAATGTAAGCATTATTGTAGTGACACCTAAAGTGCTAGGGCTGTGTTAAAGTATCGCCAGTGTTGCTGTTGTAGCTTAGTCACCTGTGTTGTCAAGACTCTGATGCCATCTTGTTTTATGACTGTTAAGTAAGTCCCTTGCCACTGCTCTCCACGTGTTATTTGTTACTTCTATTTAACCAAAAAATAACAGTGCCACTGTATTTGGTCTCTGTGTGTCTTTACTCCAACTTGCGTACCAGTCAACTGACCCTGCCCACGGGCCTTTACATCACATTGAAAGGACAAAGAGACACATCCTGACTTCCAAGTACCTTGGTGGTAGAATTCTTAATAATTCTAATCTTAGACCTGAATAAATTGTATTTCTGAACAAGTGCTCTAAAATTGTGCTTTTCATAGATAAGACATCAAACAAATGGAGAGGACAAACTTCTGGCATCATAATTCTTTTGTTTTGCTATTGCTGACACCTCATTTCAGTTTAATTTGGTTGAAAAAGAAGGGTCTTTTATAAATGTGTAGCACCCCCTTGCTTTTTTTGTAGGGGCGGTACGCTAAAGTTTGTGGGGAATGGGAGAGTTACATGGCTCCCAATCGCAATTTGTCAAATTTGGGCTGCTACCATTTCCAGAACTGTCCTGTGGGCCGGTCTGCGCTCCAGGGGTGTGTGTCCACCCCTGGGCGGCAGTTGGCGCTAGAGGGCCGTTCAGGGAGGCTATATCTGGGGCAGCCACCTTGGCCCGAGGGCCGTTCTTGTTTTCTGTGGGGTCCGAGTTCCAGGTGCGGCATCCACCTTCAGGGTGCGTGCATCCATGGACCCCGCAGCCGTGGCCTACCTGGCCAAAGTTGCGCACCATGCGGAGCTTCACTCTAACACGGAGAGGGATCCCAGAAGCTGTTGGGTCCCAAATCTTTTCTAAATAGATCCCAAGCTGTACGGTGGGGGATCGGCTTGAGGAGAACCCAGAGGCAGGTGATCCAATAGGGCTTGAACGAACCATCAGGGATCCAGGGACTCTAACTAAATCTATTGGGATGACTCACTCATTTCAATTTCACGCTCATTCAAGTACTAGGCCTGTGGCAGAGGCCTGGTCCTCCCAACATTTGCAAGTGACGTTCCGGCTGCCAGGCCTGTGGCAGAGACCTGTCCGGGGGCACTTTACCCATTTCAATTGGAGTGGCGACGAACTGAGTTCATCACTGATGAGAGTAAGATTGCTCTCACTTCTCGATATCCAAGGCCTGATACTCAAGCTCTCTCTCTTTGCTCATCAACCTTTTCCTGTCCTGTACTATGTTGATGAAGGTCATGTTGGGCCTTGGAATAAAGCATTAAAGAAAACCCAACTAAAGACTGGACATTCGCTCTCTCTTCTCCTCAACTCACAAGTATCACCCCTAGACACCTGCCAGGTAACACAACACGCTGATCCCACTTATACTCAGCGCCTCCTGAATGGGTAGCACTACACATGCAATATTTTCATCTTTCTTCATATTTTGGTAAAGGGATTGTAAAGGATCGTTTTTTTTTTAAATAACAAACATGTCATACTTACCTCCACTGTGCAGCTTGTTTTGCACAGAGTGGCCCCGAACATGACTTATGGGGTCCCCGGGTGGCTCATGCGGCTCCTCCCCGCATTAGATAACTCCCTAGTATAGTATATCAGGCTCCAGCAGTCCCTGAAAGGCAAACTGGGAGGGGGAGAGCAGAGAAGTGCCACAAGGTGCCAATCAAAACATGTGTTGACAAGAAGCATGTTGTTAGTAAGGGAAAGCAGTCACAGAGAAATTAGCTCATCATTGTACTGCTTCTCCTTTCACTGTCCACTCACAGGCTGGACAGCAGAAGTGATTAAAGTGGTTATAAAGCCAATTTTTTTTTTACCTAAATGAATTTCTGCAATACGTTAAATTTCCTAATTGTATTGCCCCCTTAACTTCCTAAATACTTGCAGATCCTGAATTCTATCTCCATCCAGCAGTATGCCCATTTACAGTCACGCTAGTCTGTGTTCCTCTCCTCACATACAGGGCTCAATTCACTAAAGTGATGAGATAATTGAATCATGCGGTACATTTTTTCCAATTATCTCATGAGATGCTAAAAATGTAAATTCACCATCACCTCATGAGTTATTTACCTCAGAAACCAAAAACACTCTGTAAATGCCAAAAAAATTAAAATGTTAAAGTCAGTTTACTAAAGGAAATACATAAGTAAATGAATGAGGTAAAGAAGTAGTGGTCCAGGCATGAGGTATTTAAGGAGTGTAACAATATAATAGACAACTTGGAGCAGTCTCTACCTTTTTGGATCAGTTCCTCTACAGTAATGCATAGAAACTTAAATATGGAAAAACACAGAATCATCGGGGGGCTGAAAGTATAACTAATTGCAGCATTTTTCATTTTTTGGGGTTTTGGATAGAGTGGAGATGAATTAGACCCCCTGTTGGGTTTCTATTGCTGTCTGTCCCCGTCCCACCCCCCACCGTTAGGGAGACTCACCCTCTATATTTGTCCTGTTTACTGTTATCATTGAAAGTAAAAGAAAATCTCACATTTTGCGTTGTCTCCAGAAAAGTAACAGAGGGGAAATTTTCCAATGGGGACACTAGTTCTGTTGACCTGAAAATCCCCAAGGGATACTTTTAATTTGTAAGGATTTCCTCTCATTTCCTCTTTTGGCCATAGGACAGAAGTGAAGTGAAGGGAAATCTCCCCAATGACAATGTTTGTATTTTTTATTGGTGGAAAAAGGGTATTTATTTATGTGTGTCATTTTTTATACTATTTTATTTTTTTGGACACTTATAAAGATATCTAGTATTTACTTAATTGAACTTGGTTGTTTTTGATACGCCACATGTGTCCTGTGAAAGCAGCTTCTATTTGACTGGTATTCTAGTCACCTTTTTTTCTGTTGTTTTTAATACAAATGCTGCAGGGTTGGCATACACTGACTTGTGAGTTGGCATATTTCTACAGTTTAAATCATTTTACCACTTTATTAGCAATAAAAACTGACAGGGGTTTTCACCCATCTCCACTTTATCTATTCCAGTGGATGTCACACCATAGGATCACATACTGAATGGTTTCATGAGAAGAATACTTTACATTTTGATAAAATAATGCTTTATTTTAATAGTGTTTTTTTGTGAATTGAAAAAAGCTATGGGTTCTTTCAAGAGGAAAGAGGAAAATAACTCTTTGTGAATTCAACCCTCAGAGGCAGCAGTTGGCATCAAATGTGGATCATGGTGCCTATCTGGCCACAGTTCCTGAGACATTGGGATAAAGTCTGTACACCAGGGCCAGGACAAGGGGTGGACAGGAGGAACAGCTGCCTTGGGCGCAGTGATATATTGCAGGGATGGGGTCGACTTGTCCCAGTTGCTTTGGTTACAAGGCTGATAGGAGCAGTGACAGTGACATCAATGTGGACTCTAACCTTAAGGGAGGGGGGTGAAGTTTGGCATCTTTGCCCCAGGTGCTGGGTGACCTTGTCCCGGCACTGCTGTACACCCATCCTGGCTATACTAGTTGGGACCATATACAATCGCAGCAATGTTTTGTAAGTCTCTACCAGAGCCGTATTGATAAAATTCGTAGAGAAATTATTTGTCCAGAATAATTAAAATGATTCTAGTTAATTGCCCAAGATGCTATAAAAACTGTAACTGTAAGTAATTAGGTACTGGCACTACAGAAAACTGGTACAGACAGGTGGTGTGACACATCCCTGAAAGGTTTGTATGTTGATTCTAACAGGCTTCTTTTCCTGAGAGTGTAAGTTTACTTTTGACTGGTTGAGTACTGACTAGTTTATATTAATTAATAATTTGCTTTTGTATGCCTTCAAGGGAGGGAGAGATAAAAATATTTTTGGGTGTATTTTTAAAAAAAATAGAATACCAATTGCCCAGTGAAAGCATTCAATCTGTGTAAATCGGGCAAAAAACAAACATTATTAAGCTATTTCCTGTCCTGATCCTATGTTTGTCATTGATTTAAAACAGAAATCACCCTTTTTGACCACTAGATGGTGCTAAGTATTATAGGAATTTCCTATGATACTTAACTCCATCTAGTGGCCACATGCTGTGTTTTCCATCTAAAATCCATGAATAACATTAGACCAGCACAGAAAACAACCTAATAGCAATCTTTTCTTCTTTTTTTTTCCTCCTATTCACACAGAACGAATGTTTATGCACTTTCACTGGGCAAAATGCTATGCAGATTTTTATTACACCATTATGTGTACTGCCATTAGCACCAAATAAGAGGCATTACCCTATAAAGTGTGCAAATAATAATGATATTTAACATGGATATTAATCCATGTTAAATATCATTATTATTTGCACAATTTATGCTTATGATATATAATAATAAAAAACAAGGGAATGTTTAAAAAAATGAAATTATTGCTGGTACCCTTGAAAATCTTGCATTTTCTAAAAGCTTTAACTTTAGAGTTTCTATTTAAATTTGGAATGCGTACGCGGTCTATTTGAGGCTGTGGTACTAATTATTTACATCTGTCATCGTTTGGCAAGGTTGTATAAATAATGTAGTAAATTGTCTGGCTTAGACAGTGTCAAGTTTGATAACAACTTAAAAAATCAATATATATATATATACAGGCTGTTGTGTTGTACAATGGGTATTTTATTGTTTGGTCTGGGACCTTTTGTTTGTCAATTCCCACAGTATTTCCATAATATATCCACTGTTCTGATTATAGTTATGGTATAGCTCTTTTATAGTTCTTGTTTCTTATATGACTAGGTAGTGTGTTGTTACATGGATCAATATAAACTATCCAGTCTTTATCTAAAGAGCTGTAAGCGTGTATTTTGTATTGGAAATTTAGAATATATTTAGTTATGTATATACTGTCACACAATGTCAGTTATACAGTGTTTGAAAATAATTCATTTTAGGCTGTGAAATATGTGACATCGCTATACAGAATTGTTAACCAAATAAACCAGTCTGGTTAGACTTCATGAACACGGGAATATTAGAATACTTCTGGCAGAAAAACCCAGTGCAACAAAATGCTCATTTTGACGTGTAATCATGCACGTGTACAGGTGTATAATGTTAAAGTATATGCGCATAACTCATTTCATAAAGGCTTATTTATACTTGTGTTGCCAACTGAAGAGCGATCCATCTTGGGTTGCTCTACAGAAGAAATTGGATAGGTGATAAGGAGGTGTTATATTTGAACCCCTAAACACCTGCACCATTGCACCACAGCCTCATTCTGTTAAATGGGTCATGTTCGACAGGTGGGAATACATTTTGTCATGGGATATGTACAGCCCTGTTGACTCTCTCCCCCCCTCTTTGAAGAACTATCATATGCTGTGGGGTTCTCCGTGTGGCCCTATTGATCTGGTGGGCATGGGGGCTTGTTCCCAATAATCCCCCATAATATACATGTGGGTGTATTTGGAATAAAGACAGCAGCAAGTGTTTGGTCAAATTTAGTGTTATTGAAGCGTTTTCCCTTGTTATACTTCAGAGGGGCAGTACTGAATGTGCATTATATTTTTTATTGTAGAAAAAAAGTATACCCTGCATTTATACAGTAAACCCCTAAAGAAGGAAGTAAAAAATAATAATTTGTAATGCGTTGGGTGTTTCCATCTTTAAAACAAGTGTTGTTTTGGATGGAGCTTTGCAGGTTTTCATTGTACCCAATATCAGTGGCAGCCCGTAATGCGGGGCACAGGGGCACCACCCCCCTATACATGCATCCAGCCCCCTGATCTACATACGGGTGCTGGGCACATGAATACCAATTCGGAATCAAAACAGGAAGAGAATGGGAACATGTAAGCACTCACATTTGCCAGCATCCGTGATATTCAATAGAAACATTTTTTTTGTAACTGCTGGGGGGCAGTAACAGGGCGGACATTATAGGCAAGACGGGAACAAAGGATTAGGAAAAAATATAACTTTACTTACAAAAGATAGTAAGATACATTAAAACCATACAAAATATACATTGGATTTGAAAATATCCTCTCGTCCAATACCAATGGGGCTTTTTTTTTTCTTTTTTTGAAGCACGTAATTACAGCCTGAGGCTCTAATTGGCTTTAAAAATGGGGGGGGGGGGCTCTAGGTGCCGAGCAATGCACCTTAAGCCCACCCAGTTGTGTGACAATAGCAAATGAATATTCGCTATTGTCACACTGATTCTCCTCCCGGCCAATCAGGAAGCAAGTCGTGAGATCCGTTTCCCGATTGGCCAAAAGGAGAACATATCCTATGGCCTAGGAGGTGGAGGGAAGAGACATACGGCTGCTGTGATGGCGAGGAGGAGACGCAGGGGAAGCCGTTGACCGGAGGGAATCGCTGTTCACGCCATAGATAGGGTAAGTGCAAGACTGGTAAAGTGACTGACCAACCACTGCAAAGTATTCTCTGATCTGTACATGTATGCTTTGGCCGCACAATAATGATTTTATACCTTTTATGTGTCTTTTTGTAGAAATAAAGCTTTCATATATTTTTATATAACTGTATACACTTTTAAGTCTAGTTCACAGCTACGCAGTTTGCTTTTGATCCATTTCTGCAGTGCTTTTTGCTGTGCGTTTTGCATTTTTGTATATGCAATTTTACTGCAATGTTTTTTTTTTCTTTTTTGGGGGGGCTAATTTGTTGGCAAACGAAAATCACTGCATGCTTTTCAGCAGCTTCTCTATTAAAGTCTATTGAAAAAAGCAAAAAAAAAAAAACACTGTTTTGCATTTTAAAAAGTCCTTTACCCTTTCCAAAAACGCAGAGGCTGAAAAAAGCATAGATGTGGACATGTCCCATAGGAAACCATGTTAAATTACTTGTAGTACGTTTCTGTAAAAAGCACCAAAAAACACATAGGGGTGAACCAGGCCAAATGCCTGAGATAGTGCCAACTAAGAGGGTTGCCTGGTCTTGATGATGATATTCAGCAAAGAGGGCATTATACTTTGCTCTTTACAACTTACAAATATTTTAGTATTGCAGCTTAAGGGGGAGCAGATGGGTGGGGGGTGTTCTACCACCCCAACAGCAAGTGTAAACAAGGCCTTAGCTAGAATATTTATGTGTTCTGGCCACTGGAAATAATATACAGACACATCTGTTTACACTAATTTATGCATGTTTGCGTATGTGCATAAGTTATGTCAGTAAACGCCCCTCAAAATCTAATATCGATATAAGCCACCCTCAAACCCCTTCACTCAATTCCACAGATGAAGGATGTCAGTGCTCTATGGACTCTATTGGCTGTTCCGCAACACAGCATGTCTAAAAAGAGTAAGATTGGAGGTTTAGGTATGTGTATGAAAAAATTGGTCTGCCAAATCCAAATAGAAACATAGACAAGAAACACCTGATGCATATAAGGCTGGATTCACACCTAGGCATTAGCGATTTTGGGCGTATTTGGGCGACAAAGTTTAGGCGTTTTGTACCCGCGATTTGCGGCGACAAAACGCGCCGTTTTAAAATCCTGCTTTTTGTATAGCCATTGTCGGCTATGCGGAACGCCAAAGCCGCCAGATACGCGCATCGGAAAAGGGTCCGGACTTTTTTTCAAAATCGGCGTTCGACGTTCTATCGGCGTACGGCGTTCGGCGTTAGGAGATGTGAACAGTCTCCATAGACAATAATGCAAATTCGACAGTGCGGCGTATTGTAGCGTCGCGCTTCAGGCGACAAAACGCCTAGGTGGATTTTTGACAGACAGACCAAACATGTTGATAAAAAGTATACATTTTATTATAACAACATGATAAAATTGTACAATTCAATAATAAACATCATATAGTATTATATGTGAATCATATAGTATTGTGACTATAAGATCATGATACATATTACCCAAGATAATGCATTCTGTGTGTCTAGCACATGCTGCCCCCATAGATATGGTAGGCTAGCTGTTGTACATACTGATGTGGACACCTTACATGTTTCAGACTAATTATAGTCCTTCTTCAGAGATTTTATGTCAAATGGGTAGTGGTAGTTATATATATAAATATAAATATATATAAATATATGTTATTAGTAATATAATAACATAAGAATGCATATAGAGCAGAAAAAAGTGCATTAATGTATCTATATATAACATAAATCATATGTCATACTTACAAATTTGGAAAAACAGACATTGCATATAACCGATGAGTAGGTGGTCAGTTGTTTCCCAGAAAGGGCAGCGCAGACAAACCCCAGTTGGAGCCACAAAGACTGCGAGGAGATGGGCCCAATAATGCACATACAGGGACCCCAGGTATCCGAGCAAAAGCTCCCACTATATAGTGTCAGATAGCCAGTCAATGGTTAATCATTGAGAGGGTTTATTATGATGCTCATCTGTATAGATAAGCAGATATAGGAAATTGCTAGTGTACAGGTATGCAGAGATTCAGAGACATTTCGATTATAATGTGGTCAAAAGTAAGGTAATTCAAGATTGAACCTGGCCAATATCTAGTTAAAGATCTCATAGCTAAAATTAAAAAACTGCCTCAAAGTACAGCATACCTTGATCTCCACCACCAGCTCTATTGCAATCTGCTGCAAGTTGTGTCCTGCAGAATGACCACACAAGAAGAAGCAGATATACCCAACTGGCAGGCTTGTTAATCGAATCCCCAATTGGGGACACCTGATTAGTAGGGATGAGCCGAACACCCCCGTGTTCGGTTCGCACCAGAACTTTCGAACAGACCGCGGGTTCGCGCGAACATTTAGAACCCCATTGAAGTCTATGGGACTCGAACGTTCGAATTCAAAAACAATAATTTTAAAGACCAATATCCAATTTAATGTTGGAAAACGTCTTTCAGAACCCGGGTCTTGCCTCAGGGAACATGTATCAATGGAAAAAAAGTTTTAAAAACTGACTTTTTTTCTGGAGCAGCGATTTTTAATGATGCTTAAAGTGAAAAAAAAAAAGAAAAATCCCTCTAAATATCATACCTGCTGGATGTCTATAGTAGTGGCACGTGCTTAGAAATGTCCCTGCACAACATGATATTACTATAAGAAAAAAGAAATGTAATTCTGCTTGCGGCTTTAATGTAATGTTTGGTCCCTGCAATATGGATACACATCATTTAAAAAAATAGCATGAGTTTCCCCGCCACCACTCAAAGTCACATTAAAGAGAGTTGAGAAGCGGGGGGAGGGGGTGTTTTTGCTGTCGGAAATGACTCAGCCAGCGAGTTTAGAAGAGGGGTGAGGGGGGCAAAAGTAATTTGGGGGGCCCTTTGCAGCTTTGTGGGGCCCTAAGCGGCTTGCATAGTGAGCCTATAGCGAGGATCGGCCCTGCCAAGACCCTTTGGCCCTATATACTTTGAACAGCAGTATACAAGACAAGGACTGTAGGTTTGTTAAGTAGAATCTGAACCATGTCATACTGTAATTGGAGCGCAAGAAAGAGCCACATGCAAAGTATTGCATCAAAAATTGTTATTAGACGCCCCTGTTTAAACAGGGGCATAAAAATTTGGCCTTAGGCACAAGACAACACTGCAACCCACACAGATACTGTAATTGGAGCGCAACAAAGAGCCACGCGTTTAGGTGCTATTAAACAACACACGTGCAGTAACAGCTAATGCGTTTAGGTGCTATTAAGCAGCAAACGTGCAGTACCAGCTAATGCGTTTAGGTGCTATCAAACAGCAAACGTGCAGTTACACCAACTGCATTTAGGTGCTATTATACAACACACGTGCAGTAACAGCTAATGCGTTTAGGTGCTATTAAACAGCAAACGTGCAGTTACAGCAAATGCATTTAGTTGCTATTAAACAGCAAATGTGCACTAATAGCAAATGCGTTTAGTTGCTATTAAACACAGCAAACGTGTAGTTACAGCAAATGCATTTAGTTGCTATTAAACAGAAAACGTGCAGTTACAGCAAATGCGTTTAGTTGCTATTAAACAGCAAACGTGCAGTTACAGCAAATGCGTTTAGTTGCTATTAAACAGCAAACGTGCAGTTACAGCAAATGTGTTTAGTTGCTATTAAACAGCAAACGTGCAGTTACAGCAAATGCGTTTAGTTGCTATTAAACAGCAAACGTGCAGTTACAGCAAATGTGTTTAGTTGCTATTAAACAGCAAACGTGCACTAATAGCAAATGCGTTTAGTTGCTATTAAACAGCAAACGTGCAGTTACAGCAAATGTGTTTAGTTGCTATTAAACAGCAAACGTGCAGTTACAGCAAATGCGTTTAGTTGCTATTAAACAGCAAACGTGCAGTTACAGCAAATGCGTTTAGTTTCTATTAAACAGCAAACGTGCAGTTACAGCAAATGGGTTTAGTTGCTATTAAACAGCAAACGTGCACTAAGGCCTCGTACACACGAGGCAATTCATTTGTTCAAATCGGTCGGACCGACCGATTTGAACAAATCTGTCTCTTTGGATTTTGGTTTGCGCGCGTGGACACACGAGCAAACCAAAATCCCCGCCAGCAGACGGCGCGCTGACGTGTCGGTGACGTGGCGGTGACGTGGCGGTGACGTTGATGCCGCCACGTCACCGCACCAGGAAGTAAAACACTTCCGCGCATGCGCCGAATCCATTCGGCACCGGTGCGAGACGACATGTCTGCTGGTAAGTGTACTAACCAGCAGACATGTCGGGCGGACGGGTTCCCACCCGATAGATTTCAAAGCATGCTTTGAAATCTGTCGGGTGGCCAAATCCGTCGGCTCGCCCGTACACACGATCAAATCTGTCTGCTGGGACGGTCTAGCAGACCGTTTCCAGCAGACAGATTTGATCGTGTGTATGAGGCCTAATAGCAAATGTGTTTAGTTGCTATTAAACAGCAAACGTGCAGTAACACCGAGTATGTTTAGGTGTAAACTAAACAGCACACAGGCAATACAACACGTTAGAACACTGCAGCTAGCACAATCTCCTGCCTGACAAATAAGAATAGCTGATCTAGCTAAGCTATACAGTGTATAAATATATGTACAACTCCTAGGGATGTATATATATTCTCTACACACTGTAAATTAAGCTAAACTGACTAGCTTGCCTGCTCTATCTATCTATCTGGTAGAAAAAACACTGTCTCTTTATCTCTCTCTATAGGACTTCTTTCATTAACAAGCCAGAACACACTACACGAGGCCGCCCAGCAGACGGCCTTTTATAGCGTAGAGCATGTGCTAAAGCCCTGAGCCTAAATTGGCCAAAGCCACCCAGGCTTTGGCCAATTATGGCTCTCCAATTTTTGTGCGCTGTGATTGGCCAAGCATGCAGGGTTATAGTGCATGCTTGGCCAATCATCAGCAAGCAATGCCGCAGAGAATTATGGGCCGTTGCTCGTCACTCGAATTTGGCGCAAACGACCCGTTTTGTTCGAAATTCGTTGAAC
Source organism: Rana kukunoris (assembly GCA_029574335.1). NCBI lineage: Eukaryota > Metazoa > Chordata > Amphibia > Anura > Ranidae > Rana > Rana kukunoris. Next base: position 159,548 of record JAJQKJ010000344.1, read on the forward strand.
GTACGAACAGACGATGTTCGAGTCGAACATACGTTCGTATCGAACGCAGAGCTCATCCCTACTAATTAGGCAAGATGGAAAGGTTGGTGCCTAAGTTTAAACATCCAGCATCCATCATGGATCCCTTGGTGCTAGGGTGCGTGGAGCGTCATCATGCCACCAACGCGTGTGCAGTCGCCCTACTGCACTCTATTGTAGAACGCAAGCAGGAAGGAAAATAGCGGTGGATAGGGATGAGCCCCCCGCGTTCGGTTCGCACCAGAACCGTCGAACAGACCGACCGTTCGCGCAAACATTTAGAACCCCATTGAAGTCTATGGGACTCGAACGTTCGAATTCAAAAACGATAATTTTAAAGACCAATATTCAAGTTATTGTTGGAAAACGTCTTTGAGAACCCGGGTCTTGCCATAGGGAACATGTATTAATGGAAAAAAAGTTTAAAAAAACGTTGTTTTTTCAGGAGCAGGACTCCTGAAAAAAAGACAGTTTTTAAAACTTTTATCCATTGATACATGTTCCGTCGGGCAAGACCGGGGTTCTCAAAGATGTTTTCACAGGCAAACTATAGACACCCAGCAGGTTCAATATTTAAAGGAATTTAAAAAAAAATAAAAAATAAAAAATTCCTTTAAATATTGTACCTGCTGGGTGTCTATACCTGTGATAACGTCTTTAAATAGCACAATCACCTGCCTGCCAGTAAATTAGGAATAGCTGATCTAGCTAAGCTATACAGTGTATAAATATATGTACAACTCCTAGGGATGTATATATATCCTCTACACACTGTAAATTAAGCTAAACTGACTAGCCTGCCTGCCTGCTCTATCTAGCTATATAAAAAGACTATCTCTCTGTCTCTCTGACTGCTCTCATTAACAACCGCAACACACTACACGAGGCTGCCCAGCAGGCGGCCTTATATAGTGTGGGGCGTGTGCTAAAGCCCTGAGCCATAATTGGCCAACGCCACCCTGGCTTTGGCCAATTATGGCTCTCTGTTTTTTGCGCGCTGTGATTGGCCAAGCATGCAGGGTCATAGTGCATGTTTGGCCAATTATCAGCGCGCAATGCCGCAGTGAATTATGGGCCGTTGCGCGTCACTCGAAATTGGCGCGAACGACCCGGTTTGTTTGAATTTCGTCGAACATACGAACAGACAATGTTCGAGTCGAACATTTGTTCGTATCGAACGCGGAGCTCATCCCTACTCATCAGTTATATGCATTGTCTGTTTTTCTAATTTTGTAAGTATGGCATATGATTTATGTTACATACATATATATATATATATATATATATATATAGATACATTAATGCACTTTTTTCTTCTCTATATGCATTCTTATGTTATTATATTACTGATATGATATATTTATATTGTAGAACTACCACTACCCATTTGACATCTCTGAAGAAGGACTATAATTAGTCTGAAACATGTAAGGTGTTCACGCCAGTATGTATGACAGCTAGCCCACCATATCTATGGGCAGCATGTGCTAGAAATACAGAATGCGTTATCTTGGGTATTATGTGTCATGATCTTTTATTCACATTTATATCAATACTATATGATGTTTATTATTGATTTGTACAGTTAAGTGTTCTTGCATAGCAAGACCAGTTACTGTTATCTCACATATATATTATTCTTATTATATCCAAATTTACCACCCTAACTCCTCCCACAGTTTACATAGACAAGTAATATACCGAAACGTGCGGGTTGTTCCCGATTAGTGTGCTATTACTAATTTTGCCCAATCGTTCATGAAATATCGTAATTTTTGCTGCAAAATTTGTCCCATAGGAATGAATGGCAAAAGTAGAGTGTGGGCTGACAAAAAACTTAAAAATCAGGACACAATTTCTAAACTGCCACCACTCATTTTCAAGCCCACTTACACACATCTTATATCAAAACGTTCTCCTATCCCTGTTGCCACTACACATGTCCACGGCTAAGCCATAGTCCTAAAAGTTTTCACAATATGACCATTTGTTTGAAACTCACGCCACCCATAGACATTCATTGAAACTACACTCTAGAAACCTAAAATTTGAAGGGCAATATCCAAACTGTGACTGTGCCTTCAATTTTAATATTTCAGAGACATACTATGCTATACTAGGTTTATAGTTTTTAAAATACGACCGTTTGAAAAATGACAAGTATTCAGGAGAGGCAAAATACTCTAGACTGTGCTTAGAGCCTGCATAAACATTGGTTTCCTGGCAATGCTGAGGAAAATTGTAGCTCCTCCCACACAGCTCTGAGGAGAATTATAGCTCCTCCCACACAGCTCTGAGGGGAAGTATAGCTCAATGTTCAAAAATAGAGTGGGAGCTGACAAAAGCTGACAACCCCATAATCATCCAAAACATTATGACCTCCCCATGATTAGCCAAAACATTATGACATCCACATGATCAGCCAAAACATTATGACGTCCCCATGATCAGCCAAAACATTATGACCACCCCATGATCAGCCAAAACATTATAACCCCCACATGATCAGCCAAAACATTATGACCAGCCAAAACATTATGATCAGCCAAAACATTATGACCACCCCATGATCAGCCAAAACATTATGACCCCCCCCATGATCAGCCAAAACATTTTGACCACCCCATGATCAACCAAAACATTATGACCAGCCAAAACATTATGGTCAGCCAAAACATTATGACCACCCCATAATCAGCCAAAACATTATGTCCACCCCATGGTCAGCCAAATAATTTATGACCACCTCATTGTCAGCCAAAACTTTATGACCACAACATGATCAGCCAAAACATTATGACCACCCCACGATCAGCCAAAACATTATGACTACCCCCATGATCAGCCAAAACATTATGACCACCCCATGATCAGCAAAAATATTATGACCACCCCATGATCAGTCAAAACATTATGACCACCCCGTGACCAGCATAAACATTATGACCCCCCATGGAGGCAAGAACACTTCTCACAATTTTCCCGGAAATTTTAGCTTTTCTAGTTTTATCATGCTTTAAAAAATATATATACTTTTTATCAAAATTTTTGGGCTGTCTGTCAAAAATCTATGAGGGGTTTTTACCGTACTTTATGCACTAGGTGTTTCTTGTCTAGCATGTCAAAAAAAGGTAGATGACCCTCTGTGAATTTAGAATCGGGGGCAATGCCTCAAAATAAAAAATAAATAATGATCATAAGCACATTGGCTGAAATAGAGCTGTGTTCAGAGGCTTACAAAAAAAAAAAAAAGAAGGAAAAAATTCCTCTAAATGCGGCTCGTGTGCATGAGGCCATACGGATGAGTCTTTTATTAGTAGAAATTAGTAGAAATGCCTCTATGCAGACAGGGGGTTGATTTACTAAAACTGGAGAGTACAAAATATTGTGCAGTTGCGCATAGAAATCAATCAGCTTCCAGGTTTATTGTCAAAGCCTAATTGAACAAGCTGAAGTTAGAAGCTGATTGGCTACAATTCACAGGTTGCACAAGATTTTACATTCTCCAGTTTTGGTAAAACGCTATCAGGTTCATTCAATAAAACCGTGCAGACAGCAGTGATGAATTGCCTTGTGCAATAATCATAGCAACCAGAATTCTATTTACTTCAATCAGTAAGAAGTTGTTGATAGACAGGTTTTCTGTACATTGCTCCACCTCACAAAATAGGACCACATTTTAGTGAATATACAAACTTTTCTAGATTTTGCCCACTATGAGTGTTTAAGCCTTTGCCTGCAAAAAAGTTTTCTTAATGATTTCCTTTTAAAGTATTGCCAACTGAAGGCTTACTCCTTACGTTTTTATTCAACATATTAGTAGGACATTAAGGCTGTCAATATCGGGAAAAGTATCCGGCTAGTACAGATAACATGCTATTGAAAGTAATGACCTCCATCTGGTTTGCAGGGCCTTTTTGTTTATTGTGAGAGAGATTTGCAGAAAAACATTAGTTTGGGATCTCAGGCCGAGTGCACATTCTTCTCTGTGAAAAGATAATTTTAATTTTACAAATAGAACAAAAACAGATACACAGTAAGTAATCAGAGATAATAAAGCGGAGTTCTACCCAAAAGTAGAACTTCCCCTTAATATACTCCTCACCCCCTTACATGTCACATTTGGCATGTATTTTTTTTTTTTTGGGGGGGGGTGGAGTGGGGACTTCAGGAGGAGTGAGACTTCCTGTCCCACTTCCTCCTTCCGCCCAGGGACTGCTAAGGCGATGCGTCATATCGCCTTTTGGCGGCCTCTCCCTGTAGGCGATCGCCTGGGACATGTGACATGCGCCGCTCACGCATGTGCAGTGAGTGCCCGGCCGTGAAGCCAAAAGCTGTCACGGTCGGGTGCCTACAGTTAGGATGGAGGCGCCAGCCGCAGAGGGGGGGGAGAGGAGCAAAGCTCCGTGCGGCATGGTGCTGGACAGTGGAGCAGGTAAGTGTATGTTTATTAAAAGCCAGCAGCTATGCTTTTTGTAGCTGCTGCTTTTAATAAACATCAAAAAAGGCTGGAACTCTGCTTTAATTGGACTAGCAAGTCTTGCAGAATTTGAATGGAGCAAGCAGACCCTTGGAAGATCATGTTAGTGTGAACGGTTAGGGGATCTACTCATAGAATACATTTGCATAGCAATCCATCCAGCAAATCTGCATGCACATTCATTCTGTGTGAATTGGGCAAAAATGTATGTTCTTTAGGTTGTTTTCACTTCTGAATCCAAATAGAAAAAACAGCACTACATGTCACATGTCCCAGGTGGAGCTCACGCGTTTCAAACTATACTTAGTGTTTAATCATAGCTTCAAATGGCTCTGCCTTTAAAAACTCTAATGCCGCGTACACACGACCATTTTTAATGGTCTAGAAAAAACAATGTTTTTTCCGACCTGATTCTTGTCAAGCCTGCCTTGCCTACACACGATCGGAAAAAAAAATGCTTGAGCAAAGCGCGGTGACGTACAACGGCACTATAAAGGGGAGGTTCCATTCGGATGGCGCCACCCTTGGGGCTGCTTTTGCTGGTTTTGTGTTATTAAAAGTTTGGGGAGAGAGGATTCACGCTTTTCAGTCTTCGTGCTTTTTAGTCTGTTACAGCGTGAGAAATGTGCTCCATTACGAACGCTAGTTTTACCAGATCAATGGAAAAAAAAGTTTTAAAAACTAACGTTTTTTCTGGAGCAGCGATTTTAATGATGCTTAAAGTGAAAAAAAAATGAAAAATCCCTCTAAATATCATACCTGCTGGGTGTCTATAGTAGTGGCACGTGTTTAGAAATGTCCCTGCACAACATGATATTACTATAAGAAAAAAGAAATGTAATTCTGCTTGCGGCTTTAATGTAATGTTTGGTCCCTGCAATATGGATACACATCATTTAAAAAAAAATAGCATGAGTTTCCCCGACACCACTCAAAGTCACATTAAAGAGAGTTGAGAAGCGGGGGGAGGGGGTGTTTTGCTGTCGGAAATTACTGTTATATGACAATAGTGCATAGCAGAGTTCTTGTTTACTTAAAAGAAAAAAAATGGCAAGGAGCACTCCTGATGGCAAAAATCTACATTGTTAAAGTAGTTGTCAATTTAGCCTCATCAGCAGAAGACCTTATAACCTGCAACTAGATTAATACCCTACGTCAGTCATCAACATAATGGGCTGTGTGAGTTATAGCTAGCGATAATATGTAAGAAGAGAACTTAATTCATTTTAAATCCATTTAAATTAATAAATAAATGTAATGAGATTGCCGACTTCACCTTCTATGATAAAATACATTTTATGTGGCATTTACTGTGAGTGTTCATGTAAGCCATCATCAGTTTCATAGAAATAAAAAAAGCTCAGGAAATTATACAGTAGAGTAGAGGAATATAAACCAAACTGTTTTCTAACAGGAATTTTGGGATAGTAGAAATGTTTGGGTCCCAAAACCATAGCAAATGGGCACATGGGTTCTTAAAAAAGTGTGTATAGGTGCTCAGGGTCTTGTTTAAATTGTTTAAATTAATCGATTAAATAAATGCAACTCAAGACAACATAAAACGGGCATAGAGAGTGCATTTGTTTGTGCACACAACAAGGATTTCATTATATCTGGAAGTTTCTCAGCCAAAATATTCCACTATGCCACTTACAGACAGTGTCTACGGGATCAGTGATAATTCATATGACTTCTAATTTTTGGTCACAATTTAGAAAACCAATGTGAATGGACTAATCCGTAAAGTACTTGGATGTCCTACTGTATTGTGATTGAACAAAAGCTGCAACCAGAATTTACTGTGAGCTTTAATACAACAGTTGAAGGCCAGTATGGTGGCCTGAGTTTATGGGAGCCCGGAGGGTATTTAAGCAGCCCACTAACACATTCTCTTTGTCGGTTTAGTGTGCGGTACTACACGTCACTGGGCCGACTCTTCCCAGCTCACCTCATGTCCGTGAGTCTGCCCATTCAATCGCATTCGACACCCTCCCGCCCTTCCCTTTTTCAGGGCACTTCTCAGCATATCCTTCTTCAATTAACTACCCATTACTTACTTGCATTTTTAAAAAATTTCCTTGCACATGATTCTTTTTTCTTTGCAAAATGAAATCTCATCACATTCACTATGCTCTGAGGATAATTCCCTTGAAAAATGAAACTTCCATTATAAAACAGTCTATAGGGGTTAAAGGAAAGGAAAAAATCTTCTGGACAGCCACACTCAAAACACACGTTGCCTTTATTGGTAAAGTAAACAGCACTACAAGCCACAGCAAACTGGACAGCTGACGCGTTTCACACTATTCCTAGTGTTTCAATTGCAGTCGCTGTAGATCCGAGAGAGACATGCAAGGAAAATAAAAAACAGCATTTTAGCTTGCACATGATTGGATGATGAAATCAGCAGAGCTTCCCCTCATTTCATATCTACCCCTCAAATTTACAGCGAATGCACTTCCAAGTGCACTTTCAGTGCAATTTCAAGTGCACTTTGTACTTGTAGTGCAAAGTGGATTTGCCTTTCATAAATAATATGTGTCTTTAGTAAATTAACTCCATAACCACATATTTAGCACTTTCTGACCCTTGTTTTCCAATGTGAAACTGTAGGGCAGAGCCTAAAAGTGTAAAGTGCACATCATACTTGTGACAGAACCATCTAGCATCCAGCTTGGGTGCTTCCATCAAGATATGGCTTCCTCCAGTCTGATCCCAGGATCCATGTATTACAGCTGAATGTTGCACCCAAGATACTAGACGATACTAGCTTAGGTGCATACTGGAATTTAGAACTTACTTTATTGAAAATTAGCACAAAAAATATATACCGTATTTATCGCGGTATAACGCGCTCCCGCGTATACCGCGCACCCCCAAAGTGCCCCCCAATCCTGTGGAAAAAAAGTTATTTTGTACTTACAGTTTTGGTGTCTTGCGCGGCATCCATCGGCGGCCTCGTCGGGTTTGGCGTCCTTCTGCGGCTTCGGGTGTCCTTCTGCGGCTTTGGGTGTCCTTCTGCGGCGGGTCCGGTGTCCTCTGCGGCGGGTCCGGTGTCCTCTTCGGCGGGGTCCGGTGTCCTCTTCGGCGGGGGTCCGGTGTCCTCTTCGGCGGGTCCGGCGTCCTCGCGGCGTCCTCGCGTCCTCCCCGCTCGTTTCCCGCGCCGAGTTTTGAATACTGCGCCAGCATATACTGAGCGCAGTACACTCGGGCAGGCTCGGCAACTAACGTGGTCACGTCCTGTACGTCCAGGACGTGACCGCGGAAGAAGACGAGACTGGCCGAATATACCCGAGTGTACTGCGCTCGGTATATGTCGGCGCAGTATTCAAAATTCGGCGCGGGAAAGCGGGTATCGGCGTATATCGCGCACATACGATTTTGCCCTGATTTTCAGGGCAAAAAAGTGCGCGATATACGCCGATAAATACGGTATAGCACACAAAATGAGCTTGATCATGTTATGCAAACAGTAAAATAATTAACATAGATTCCCAAAGTCTGTTTTTGGCGAGACATGGATCCAAATTCAAAGCAAAACCACTCCAAGGATCCCCCAGGCACCCACCCCCCAAAGAGTAGTACTCCCTTAAAAGGCCAGGGCCCATAGTCAGTAGACAAGTGTCCACCCTGCAGTCCCCTCCATAATTCTTTGTCCTGGTTGGGTCTGTCACAATGCTATACAAGTGCTGCTTTACCCAAAAAAAAGAATCAAGGGTTTGCCAAAGATTGCAACTTGGCAATACCAGTACCAGCACCAGTTTCCTGGGTTGTAAATTAGGTACTACAGATTGGAAAAAAGATGAAGGGAGCCCAGATAAAAATTTGTAGATCCCAAGTAGAACCTAATGCATAGGTTATAAAGAGAGCAGGTCCTAATTGTAGATGGGTCCCATAGAATGACTTCCTATGAACCAGGTAAAACGCGTCACTACACAATTTCTGATCCTAACTGACAGTAATAATGTTTGATTTGACTTCTGCTCTAGTCCACCATATAGATCTTAGCGATTTATTTCTTCTCCTCAGCAGTCATCTTTCATGCGCTTTTAACAATTTGACCAGCAATCAACCTATTGGGTTTTATAGGATAATAGCAAACATGATTTACTTTCATTTCATGCAAGCATGATCAGGCATCAGTCCAGTTTTCAAATGTCAGTGCTGATATTGCAAAAATGTAATTTTGACAAAATACTAAGAGCTTTTCACAGATGATGTAACAGATTTTATCATCTCCTTTGTTAGCCACAAAGTTTATCTGTTACCGAAGCCATAAGTACCTGCAGCAGTGCATTGGTCAGGAGGTGAATCAAGTTGGGGTTTGACTCAGTGATCATTGTCAGAATGCACAGTCCTAGGATCTATCTGCAAATGATCTACTAATATAGACTGTAACGGGAGGGCATGGGACCCAGAAGCTCTTACAGAATATGAGCCAGGAAATAAGGGACATATTTTGGACTGCTTTAACATGGGTCTGTAATCCACAATATATTCAAGAATGTCTGTAAGAGCTAATTACAGGTTGTTGATTCTGAACTCTACACGTTAATTAAAAGAGGGACTTATTCAATGTGGGAACATAGACTGTTAAGATGTTAATGTCGTCTGCTACTGTCATGTATATTAACCTTAGTCTGGCTTTTAAGAACCTTTCATTGTGTGAGAAGAGCCTTTCTCAGAGTCACATTGTCTGGGTAAATGATTAGCTAATTATCTCATGTAAATCATGTGAGAGCTGGTGCTAGAAAGTCTACCCACAAGATGTGTATTGGGTTCATTGTATCATGTTGTGGGTGGAGTTCAGTCATTGTTCATTGGGGTTTCTAACTGTATATAAGAAGCCTGAGTTTCCGATTAAAATCTATCCATTTTAAACTAGAGAAGAGAGCTGTGTGTCTCGTTTCTGGGGAATCCATATGGGCCGTGTTCGTCTGCTGGATTGTGGAGTGTCGATTAACTGTCGTGGGTTGGTGGAATGGAATATCGTAAACGGCATTAACCTCTGTCCCATTTGGGGTTCCGTTACATAGATCAACATAAAGTCAGAGTAGTACTCCATTATTCCACTATTATGCTAAATATAAACAACTTTAATCAATCCAACTTCTACTCTGCAGAGTCATTAAGGGACTGGTAAGTGTTCTTTCGAACCTCTTTTTACCAGTTTACAAACACTGGAAGGCAATATTAACAATTGCCCAGTGGATTCGATTTTCCATTATTCACTCATCTCTAATTACTATTACTGTTTGCACTGTCTTATGGATTGTATAGCTGAGTCCCCCTGGTAGGATAGACTTTAGAATGAATGTTGGAAAACCAAAGGAACTTTGCCTAATTGCATGTTCACAGTTATGCTGCTGGACATTCATTATATACAAATATAATGGACATATTCTAGAATTTCCATTTTTTTGTCCTTACATCCATCCAATTGTATCTCTGGGAGGCTACAGCAGTGCCGTAGTCTTTTTTTCTTTAAAAATCTTTTTTTAAAAGAAAAAAAGACTTTTAAATATGTATTTTATCTGTGTATGTAGCTTTTTGGCTGGTGTTCAGCTTTAATCTCTAGCCTAAATTATAAGTATTAACCCCCTTAATCTAACCCAAAGGCCGCGTACACACGATCGAATTTGTCCGCTGAAAACGGTCCGATGGACCGTTTCAGCAGACAAATCCGATCGTGTGTACGGGCTAGCGGACAGATTTGTCCATCGGACAAATTTCAAAGCATGCTTTGAAATTTGTCCGCTACAAACCTGTCCGTCGGATATGTCCGCTGGTTAGTACGGGAAACCAGCGGACATATCCTCCCGCACATGCGTCGTATCCTGTGAATGGATCCGACGCATGCGCGCGGAAGTGTTTACTTCCTGGTGCGGTGACGTAGCGGTGACGTGGCGGCGTCAACGTCACCGCCGCGTCACCACGCTGTCTGCCGGCGGGGATTTTGATCCGATGGTGTGTACACGCCATCGGACCGAAATCCGATGAGACATGTCCGCTCTAAACTGTCCGTCGGACAAGTTTGAGCGGACATATCTCATCGTGTGTACGAGGCCTAAGGCTGGGTTCAAACTAGTGCTCACAGCAGGGGTGGTGCGTCCCTGTTTTCCATTTGAGGGAGGAATCAGGGCCTGAATTTGGAGCCAAAGATGCACAGGACTCCACAGCAGCCCCAGAAATTTTTGTTAACCGGCTCCATCGAGTGCCGGTTACAATCTCCTGTCATGCGAATTGGATGACGGCGAAACCTGCATCTAATTTGCACTAGTGTGAAGCCAGCCACAATCTCAGTACTTGCACCAAAGCACACAGTGTTAAAAAAAAGAGAAAATATCCATTTACGGATGGGTTTTCTCAGTCCACAAGATCTGCACAAAGATGAGTGTGATTAAACCTGTCATTATCCACTTACTCTAAATATAATTATGCATATGGACCTATACTTTAATGAAATTGTTAAGATTTGTTTTTTGTACTGACCTTGAATAAATTTGCATATTATTTTAATCTTCAGTCAGGTCACATATAAGGTGCTTTTTCCAAAGTAAATTTGTCTTTAACTCATCTTTTCCTTTTATTGTATTAACCAAGTAACAGTAAAAATGAAACCGGTTTTATGGAGAAAATCACATAAATCCACCCTTTCTTTTTACAACTGTAAGCTCTATAAAATAATTAGCTATAACACAGCCTCCTATTGTTTACATTCACCAATAATTGTTCTCTACAGACAAGTACTGTAAATGGCGGATGAAAAGTATATCTATTAGACAATTGGCAGTAAAATGTAACCATTACTTTGATCATGACAGGTAACAGATATTACCTTTAAATGATAACAGTCTTTCATGCTACCATTCTTTTGAAAATTTGCGTTAAGAAAAAAACCCAAATAAGGCTCGAGAGACGACCATTTGCTGCTCTAGCGCCAGTCTCCAATTGAAAAACAACTCACTTAAGCATCTTTTCATCAAAGGTTATTATTCCCTGCACATGGGACAGATAAAGTCTCTTAAATAGCTCAGCGTTTGGATGAATGATCCACGCACAGCAGTATGACTTGTATATGTCACTTTGGGATAAATGAGACAAGGTGAAGAATAGACCCCTAATCTCTTTTGTGATAAAATACAATTTATTTATTTATTTTTGTAAATGTGTTGAATAAACTTTGTAGATATCAGTTTAGAGGGCTGATTACAGTAACACAATCTGCTCAGTGAAGGGAAACAATATCTGCATAAAAATTCTGCTTTGACTGAACATAAAAAGATAACTGCCCCCCTGGTCATTAATTTGGCAGGTATGGAAACATATTCTGAACAATGAACAGTTCAAAGCAATGGAAGACTGCATGCTGTTTTAAAGATAAACAATGTGCACTCTATCCATCATACAAAAAATTATAAAGAAAAAAAAAAAGATAAGCTGAAAGGAAAAGTACAATAGCTGTACTGCATGACTTATAAGAACAAATGAAACCAATAATTAAACAAACTAGTAACTACAATGCATGCCATGCAGATTGGACTGTAAAGCCAGACGGACTTTTTCCATTGGAAATTCCGACCGTGTGTATGCCCCATCGTACTTTTTTTCCGAGGAATTCCATCAGAGTTTAGATAGAGAACATGTTCTCTTTTACTCTGATGGAATTTCGTCGGAATTTCGATGTGAGTGTGGCAGGGCAAAAGCCTGATCGTGTGTACAGGGCATAACATCTGGGCTCAGTTGGGTGGACCTGGCACAGATACATAAATATTCACACATGCAAAGCTGTCAGTTAAAAAAAACTTTTGGGATTGTGCAAGGAAAAATTTAAATTGGCTGCATGCATAGTCATGCATAGTCTCTGCACTCGCCAATCAAATTTAAAATTATGTGTGTGGAGAAATCTGATAAAATTAGTAGGCTAATTAGTGGCAGATTATATCTAAAAAGGGCGTAAAAAAAGCTAATGGTAATGCAGTAATGCATAGAAACCTATTATGTGCTGGTGACATGGTGAATCCTAATTGGCTAGCACTTACTAAATAAGACTGCAGATCTGTAAATAAATTTTAGATTTTCCAAATACCTGCAATACACTCTTGGAAATTGTAAACCCTGATGGGTGTTACTTCCTCTTTGTTTCCCTGCAAAGGTAAAGCATAATGGCTACTATGCATCGCATAGTACCCATTATGTTACACTTACCTGCAGGAGTGAACCTGCGATGTCCCAGTCCTTCCTCGCGAGTAGCAAGAGTGCCATTCTTCACCCCCCCTTGCTTCCCGGGGGCAGCAAAAACTCTGGCTCTGTAAGAGGCCGGAGTTCGCGTGACGTCAATCCCGTGTATATGCACCAGGAGCCTCCACTCACGGCATGAGACGCGGACGGTGTGCCCTTTCCTAACTCAGGCGCATGTGCAGAACAAACAGCGTACAGGTGCCAGGTCTGGGAGGATTATTTCAAGCACCTACAGGTAAGCCTTAATGTAGGCTTACCTTAGGTGTAAAGTGGTGTAAAGGTTAAAAACCACTTTAAATGAGTATTGCCAAATAAAAAGCTGTTGAAATGCTTTGGTAATTATCACTTCAGTTATACCATAACTGTGAAAATAGTTTGTGGCATCCTCAAAACATTAGTGCCTCGGAATGTACTGATATACTAAAACATTTTCCTGAAACAGTATATATTAACAGTCATATACAAGTAAAACCTTGGTTTGAGAGTAACTTGGTTTTGAGAGTGTTTTCCAACACAAGCAAAATTATTAATACATTTTGCCTGATGTTTACAAGCAATGTCTTGATATAAGTTTAAGCGTCGATGTCAACCGACTGGAGTTTAAAAAAAGAAGAGAGAAGACTCTAAGGTCCCGCGTACACATGACAAATAAATCTGCTCAAATCGGTTGTACATCACGGATCAAACCAAAAGCCCCGTCCTGGCAGACAGTGCGGTGACGTGGTGGTGACATTGACGCCCGCCACGTCACCGCACCAGAGAAGTAAAACCGATTCCGCGCATGCGTCGAATCCATTAGAACGCATGTGCGGTGCAGATATGTCTGCGGTTAGCGTACTAACCAGCAGAACATAGCGGTCCGACGGGTTCCCAGCAGACAGATTTAAAGCAGGCTTTAAAATCTGTCTAGCTGGACAAATCCGTCTGCCTGATCGCCCGTACACACGAGTCAAATCTGTCTGCGTGAGACGGTCTGTCAGACCGTTTCAGCAGATAGATTCGATCGTGTGTACGCGGCCTAAGTGTAGAATATGGAATACATTTAAATGAAGGTACAACATTTAGCAACATATAGGTGCACACTAAAGGTGCCTCTCTTCTCTTTATTACCCTGTAAAAAAATGCTTTGATATACAATGTGCATTTTAATTACAAGCGTGTTTCTGAACGAATTATGCTTGCAAACCAAGGTTTACTGTATTTTATCTATTGGGTGTTGTATTTTGAAAGACTGGATGTTAAATTGCCTTGGTTGATCAATAAATGCAATTTTCCAACACACCTTGATAGAAAGCCCTGGTATAAACCGATCTCCTAAAAATTATGTTAATTTTTCAAACTTTTGTGATGTTCAGGGCACTGTTAATATCTTCTACCACTTTTATAGGCTTGTAGTTTTTTTTGCTATGGCAATTTTAATGTGGCACACCAGCGTTTTTACCAGCTGGTTCACATTTGCAAAGCACTGTGAATTTTGTTTAAAAGGGCCTATAGAGTGCTCTGAAAGATTTTCTGTAGGGTTTAACGCCGTGTACACACGATTGGTCCATCCGATGAGAACAGTCTGATGGACCGTTTTCATTGGTTAATCGATGAAGCTGACTGATGGTCTGTCGCGTCTACAAACCATCGGTTAAAAAAACGATCGTGTCAGAACGCGGTGACGTAAAACACAACAACGTGCTGAAAAAAATAAAGTTCAATGCTTCCAAGCAAGCGTCGACTTGATTCTGAGCATGCGTAGATTTTTAACCGATGGTCGTGCCTACAAACGATCGTTTTTTTGCTATCGGTTAGGTATCCATCGGTTAAATTTAAAACAAGTTGGCTTTTTTTTAACCGATGATAAAATATCCGATGCCGCCCTCACACGATTGGTTTGGACCAATGAAAACGGTCCATCAGACCGTTCTCATCGGTTTAACATTAGTGTTTGGGTACCACCACCCAAAATAAAATTTTTTATACGCATTTTGAAAGATGCAGTGAATGTTTAGTACAGTAGAGTCCGTTATATGCTCTGCAGGATTTTATCTGTGGATTTACAGTATGTTAATTGGGCACCACCCAATTTTTTCACAGCTGTTTGACAGTTGTAGATGCAGTGAATGTTTGTTAAAGCAGAGTTCATCCTGTGATCTGTAGAAAGTTTTGTGTAAGGGTTATGAATGATGGTTGGGTTGATCCTGCATTCTGCAAGAATATGAGAAATGTGAATCTTACAAAAATTATTTTACAGAAGTACAAATTGTTCAGTTTTTCTGGGCTGGGTAAACACTGTTCTGGCCATAAGTTTTTTGGTTGAATTGCAGTGCATTCTCATTAAAAATGCACAATACATTTTGTTTCTTCATGCTTCTCCTCAATTACAAAATTTGGTAAACACACATCCGGTTTTACCCATTACCTCTGAAATTCTGGCCTGTAAAACTTGCTTTAAAATATGTTCAAATTCAGATTCAGTTAATTCCTTGAAAAAAAATTCTCCTTAGTCCAAGGGAAAATACAATGTAATTTTTGGATTTGCAGAAGGAACCTGTCTGCTCTCTTCCTCTCAAATTGCCTCTGATGTGTATTATTTACAATTACTGCAGAAAATCAATATAATTTCTAGCTTATGTGTAATAAAAATAACAGTCTGATTTGTGCTGATTGAAATATAACATCTCCCTGGGTTCTAAATTACCTTCTATTTTAACAGAAACATTAATGTGCATTGAATCTGTAAAAATGATATAGTGTTTCCTAAAAAGAAAATACATGTTTTATTTTCTGGCATAAATAAGCCGACTCTCTGCCCCCTTATTTGACTAATCACAAAAAGAATGAGATTATGTACTAAGAATACAAATTCCATTATTGGTGTGGTTTCCTTTACAATTTCAGGCTGATGTAAGTCGACGCTCCAAATTGGCCTCTTATTAAAGCAATAGTAAACAGCAACAAAAAATGGACCCCTGGGTGGGTTTAGTCATAAAGTGCTGCATTGCACAACATACTAGTACATTATGAAAGACTTACCTGAAAACAAAGCACTGTCTTCCTTCCGGTTTCGCAGGCTTCGACCATATGAATGGCCAGCTGCGATGACGGAAATCATGGCCACGGCACAGAGATCTGAAGGAACGGCACGGGCATGCCATTCCTTCAGAGCTCATGTGCTGGTGACATCACTGGCTGCTGCTAAGGTAAATATTTACTTATCTAATATTTAATAAATATTACATATTTAAAAATATTTACTGTACCTACAGGTTAGTCTTATTATAGGTTTACATATAGGTAAAAATAAACATAATACCTTTACTACCACTTTAATAAGGATGTCATCTGGCGGCCCAGCCCCTTTGTGTCATCACCAACTGGTGCACGTTGACATTACCAGGGGGCCCTTGCCTATTTAACGACTTAAGGACTGCCGCATGTAAATTTACGTCGGCAGACCGGCACGTACAGGCACATTGGTGTACCTGTACGTCCCTGCCTAGAGGTGGGTCGGTGCGTCCGATCGGGGGACCCCCCCCCCTGCTACATGCGGCGGTCCGGTTTGCTGTGTGAGCAATCCGGGATGAGGGGGCGGCTGTTCGTTTTTGTCCGCCCCCTCCGGATCGCTCCCAGCCAATGCGCGTCCGCCACCCACCCTCTTCCTGTGTAAACACAGGAAGGGGGAAGTGATGTCAGCTCTCCTTTCGGTGGTATTTTCAACCGCGCTGAGGAGAGAAGACATCACAAGTAAGTCTGCACAACACTACACTGACACCAGGACACATAGGCACATTTAGCCCCCCCCTGTCACAGTGTCACTAATAGCAGTGATCATATATGTACTGATCACTGCATTTAGTGTCAGTGTGACAGTTAGTGTGACAGGCAGTTAGTGTTAAGTCCAGGGTAGCCCCGTACCCCCCCTAATAAAGTTTTAACCTCTTGATCACCGCCCTAGTTAACCCTTTCACCCCCTATTGCCAGTGTCACTAAGCGATCATTTTTTTGATCGCTGCATTAGTGTCACTGTTGCCGCTAGGTAGCTATTTTTTTTTATTGCGATTTTTTTTTTACTAAAGACATGTGGCTGAATACATTTTGGCCTAAATGTTTGACTAAAATTGAGTTTATTCGATTTTTCTTATAACAAAAAGTAAAAAAATATAGATTTTTTTTCAAAAATGTCGCTCTATTTTTGTTTATAGCACAAAAAATTTAAATCGCAGAGGTGATAAAATACCATCAAAAGAAAGCTCTATTTGTGGGAAGAAAAGGACGCACATTTTGTTTGGGAGCAACGTCGCACGACCGCGCAATTGTCTGTTAAAGCGACGCAGTGCTGAATTGTAAAAGCGCCTCTGGGCATTTAGCAGCATATTGGTCCGGTCCTTAAGTGGTTAAGAAATGTCATCTGGCTGAGGAGGCATTTGGCGGTCAGACATTTGTGATTGATGATAAATCTTACTATGGGGGACATTGTTTTTTTTTTATATATATATAAAGGACTTGTCAAAAACTTGTCTAGTGATTTTATTTTATTTTTGACAGCTTTTTTTGGTGAATGAGTACGGGTACAATGTACCCCATACTTATTCACATGGGGGAGGCGGGATCTGGGGGCCACTTGTTAAAGGGGACTTCTAGATTCCAATAATCCCTCAGCCCACAGACCCCCACAACCATTACCCAGGGTTGTGAGGAAGAGGCCCTTGTCACCATCAACATAGGGACAAGGTGCTTTGGGGTGGGGGAGGCAGAGCCCCCTCCAGCCTAAAGCCTCCTACCCCATGTTTAGGGTATGTTAGCATTAGCTCATTTACGTCCTTTCCTGACCTGCCAGGCTGGATGCTCGAATAAGGGTCTGGTATGGATATGGGGAGGTACCCTTCTCCATTTTTTGGGTTTTTTTTGGCATGGGGCTACCCTTAAAATCCACCCTCGCTGTTTTTTTGGGGGGAATTTCCTATTCCGACAATTTTTTGTTTACATTTCAGTTGTCAGTTGGGAGCCCGCTGACAGCTGATGAGACATCGTTTAAGGACAGCTTCCCGGGCCACTGCATAACAACCAGCTTTTCTTCACACAGAATTTGAAGCGGTTGATAATTTTTCGACTGATCAGAATTGAAATCATTCTGGAAATTTGAAATTCATTCAATTCACGTCCAAACAAATACCATTTTTTGGTAACTAAATGCCTGATCAATCTCTCAGGATTTCTGGCTGTGGTGCAAACCTGTATGACATTACCATCATCAGTAAAAAAAAAGATACAGGGGTTAAATGTCTGCTCAGAAATTAGAGCCTGTTTATAAAGATTCAGATTCAGATTTGCCATCTAAGGCCACTTATGGGTATGTCCGTGCTCCCGTTCCCTTTGTCTCACATATAGTCTGACTTTCCGTTGGTTGGTGTAGGCCCGTTCCATACTCCTTGGACAGCTTACCACCTGGAAACTACCCCGACTATATGTTTTTAATCGACTCTGGTCATGCACAATATTTCAATTTGAAGATGTCTTTATACCCCTGAGCAAGAGCAGAACAATATACGATTGAAACGCGTTGGGACTCTTCTGTGAGCAATAGCATTTAGTGTTAAGACACTATTTTTTGCTATTTGCAATATTGACATCTCATGTTTTGATACCATGCAAAACAGAGCTTGTGCAGTTTTTTTGTGTGTGTGTGTGTGTGTTTTTTTTTCCCTATATTTCTACTTAATAAAGAACTTTTTTGATATATTCTTTTCAGTCCAACAAAAAAAAGATCTAGCTGCCTATAGGGCCTTGGGAGCAATTTTTAAAACTAAGTTTATATAGATTCTAAATGCTTGTTCAATCTCCCTTAAAGTGTTTCCATTTCATACAAACTTAATAACTGCTGCAAAACTGTCACACCTTCCATCTTTAGTCTTTCAAAGAAAGCACAAACTTTAGATTTCAGGGTGTAATCTCATAGTCTCTCTTCTCTCTTCTTGCAAATGTTTAAGTCAAAAGTCTGAGAAAAAAAAAGACATTGTGATTTGTTTATCCCAGATCAGGTCTGCTGTATCTCCCTCTGACATAGAATAATAGCAACCAAGGGGAACATACTATCCAGCAAGTCAGCTGGCTTGTGACTGTGAAAAAGCACACTCAAATTTATATTTTAGGATGGAGGACGGGCAGGTGACAGGTAGATTGTGAAACTGTTCCTGCTTTGATGACCCCCACTTGCATGCCACTCCTTCCACCCTACTTCTGCTGCTATCATCCTCATGTCAGAGCAGAAGACAGAAGACAGCACAGCTCAGGACAGAGGGCGGGAGCTGGCCAAGTTAAATTTTCAAGTTAACTGGCAGGTGATTGGTTGCTAGAACACAGGGTGGTCCTAGCAACCAATCACCAGCTTGTTAATATGGCGAGAGCGTGCCTAAGATAGAGCTGGAGTTGGTCATGCAGATGCCAAGCTCCACTTCAGCACCTGGGATCCACATCTTCTCTGCACATTCTGCCCTCCGGTTATCCTCAACACAGATCCAGAAAGGCAGCTCATTTTACTTCTAATACCTGTCTCTCTACAGAAGCCCCAAGCTCTTCCTATGACTTCCCACTAACTTCGGCTTCCTGAGGGCAGGCTGGCAGAAACAAAAAAGCTGCAGAAGACACTGCTATTGTAGGTGGGGATAATATTGTAAAAAAAAAATAATACTGACACTGCCCTACTGACACCATCCCCTGCCCCACTGACACCATCCCTTGCCCTATTGACACCATCCCTTGCCCTATTGACACCATCCCTTGCCCTATTGACACCTTCCCCTGCCCTACTGACACCGTCCACTGCCCTACTGACACTGTCTACTGCCCTACTGACACCGTCCACTGCCCTACTGACACCGTCCACTGACCTACTGACACTGTCCACTGCCCTACTGACACCGTTCACTGTCCTACTGACATGTCCACTGCACTACTGACACCGTTCACTGTCCTACTGACACCGTCCACTGACCTACTGACACTGTCCACTGCCCTACTGACACCGTTCACTGTCCTACTGACACTGTCCACTGCTCTACTGACACTGTCCACTGCACTACTGCCATCATCCACACACAGGAGGGGAATAATATTGTAAAATATATATTTTTTAAACTAAATAAAAAATAATAATAAAAACTACTGACACGGTCTATTGCTCTGCAGGCTGTGCTAGTTAACTTCATTTAAAAAAAGGCCACCAAACACCAGTGATCTTTGATCTCTTTCATGTTGTTCGGGTAGATCTCCATCTCTCAAAGGTTGCCTACCCCTGCTTTAGAAGGATCCAACCTGCTGAGTCTCTCTCCATCTTCCACAGCGGCCTAGTAAAAACATGTACATGGTGTGCTCCATGTCCTTAAAATATTTCTGGCTCTTGACTGTGACATAATGAACTGATTTTTTTATCTAAATAAAATATGCCTTATCTTTTCATCTAACATTGTGACCACATACAAATGCTTGTTTAATGAGCAGTGAGACTGTAATCTTAAAGCGGTATTTCACCCTAAACATAATATCTCCCATGCGATCCAGCATACTGGCGTCAGCGCCAGTATGCTGGGTTTTTTTTTTTTTAATAGCACACTTACTGTATTATTGTAGAATTCCTTTTCTGTCCCCCGTGGTGGACGGCGCCAGTATAGCGCGTCACATCTTCCTAAAATACCCGATATGGACTCGGTAATCTCGGCGAAAATGCGGCGCCTGCGCACAGACCTAGGAGCTGACTGCGCAGGCCCGTATTTCTCCGAGTCCTACGGCTATGGCGCGTCACGCCCTCCGAAATAGGACTCGGAGAAATACGGCGCCTGCGCAGTCAGCTCCTAGGTCTGTGCGCAGGCGCCGCATTTTCGCCGAGATTACCCGAGTCCATATCGGGTATTTTAGGAAGATGTGACGCGCTATACTACAGCCGTCCACCGCGGGGGACAGAAAAGGAATTCTACAATAATACAGTAAGTGTGCTATTAAAAAAAAAAAAACCCAGCATACTGGCGCTGACGCCAGTATGCTGGATCGCATGGGAGATATTATATTTAGGATGAACCTCCGCTTTAAGGACTGCCATGTTTCGAATATCATACTCTATTTGTTTTTCCTTGGCTCAACTCGCCCTCTCACACTCCTGCCCTGGGCCACAGTAGTTACGCCCCTGGTGTTATGCGGTCACTTTTGACACAAATAATACTTGGTGGATTTATTTTTAGTGCGGTAGATTAGAATTTAAGCAACTTCTCTGACACTTGAAACAGAATGAATGACTCTGAATGCATTACATTTCTAGTTGACTTCAAGCAACCGTGCACACTAACAGGTGCTCTACCTATAGGGTACAATTAACCCTATTTATGGTGCCAATCTATAAAAACACTCAATTACCTATGCTCTAACACATCTGTTAATTTGCAAAAGGAACAACAGGTCTTAAAAAGAAAAAAAAAAGTGGAAGAAAAACATGCCAGTAAGAGCTTATATTACATTTTCATGCTTTTGCTAAAATAAGGTGGCCTACAAGGAAGATTAGTTTTCCTCCAATGCAGCTTCTTGTGTTTTTCATTTTTCTGCATTTACATAAGTACACAAAACAGTACAAATGCATTATAGGCTTATGTTGTTAAAAGAGGTATACAAATGGATAATTCTGAGACTGTTGATTTATTCATTAGGAAAACACATACTAACAACAACTTATATTAATGCCCATAAAAGCAATGATTGTCATGTCATTCACTGCATGCAGTATATGTTGGTTGGCACATTTAATAGTGTCTTGGGGGTGTTTTGCTAGACCCTGGAACCCAGAACATGTGCTCCAGGTCTCCTACTGCATGCCCCAGATCCGTCATGCTTATCTTGTATTAAATTCATTTTTTACAGTCATGATCCATATTTTTTTTATTTCATTCATGTCTTCACATTATTTAATGACATTTACATTTACCTTTTATAAAAATCTACTTTTTATCTTTTATAAAAAAAATTATATCCAGGGCTAATATGAAAAGCATAAAAAACATGCACTCCATAACCATGTTGTGGTGGAAGCAGTTGTGTTGCAAGGTCCTTTGGGCATCCTTTTAAGTGCCCAGTTTCTCTGGTCTAAAGCCTCGTACACAGGATACGATTGTTGGAAGGGGATTGTCCAAAAATCTTACCGTTAGTTGGATGAAAGGCTAGTAAATTTTTGACGGACGTCTGATTTTCGTATAGTCAGTACACAAATCCGACACACAAAAAGTACAAACACGCATTCTCGCAAACAATGCTCACCAAACATGAAATTAGCAGAAGGCACCCAAGAGCTGAAATTCCCCGTAGTATGCCACTACGATCGTGTTTGTGGCACGACAATTGTGTACCGTTAGTATGCAAGACAAGATCCGGGCACACACCCTTTCGACAAAAATCAGACGCTCGGTTGGGACAACAATCGTACCATGTGTACGAGGCCTAAAACTGTAAGCAAAGGATGAAGCAGAAATGGCTCAAATTTATGGTAGTGCAAAAAGAAAGGGGAAATATGCCCAAAAGACAGTAAAGATAAGGGGAAGAGAAAAAGAGAAGAGATAGTATAGATAGCACAAGCAATTGTATTTACCCTTTGCCATAGTATGCTACAAGCCCCGATTATTTCAGGTAACCTGAATCTTTTAGGACCCCTAGCAATACCTCTGGCATCTTACAGAAATATCTAACTCCATGAGCTTGCTTTTTTTCTTTATTTGTATTATTTTTCTGTGTTTTCCTTATTCCTCATTAATTGGTGCAGACAGAGGGGTTAGAGAGGACAGTACTAGGCCTCAACATTTACAAACTGTAATAATTTTTCCTGAATTTTTTTGCATTTTTGTTTTACCCGTGAACATTTGTGGCAAAATTCTGCAAGAAAATTGTAGGGTAAAGGGATGCAGTGTATGTTGTCAGAAGGCTTTTTTTTTTCCATTTAGGAAACAGGAACTATCTCTGATTATTTTTTTGTGCAGTTGATATGTGGCTCTGCTTATAAACTCCAATAGTGCATTTTAGTAGCAATTTCTATTAAAGTAACCATGTTAGACTAGGGGCAGCACAGCTTGTACAAAAAAAAGGGCATCAATATTCCAAGGTTGCTTAGATCAACGAGATGTCTAAATATAGCTCTCCTATACCTAATATTTAAAACTACATAAATGACATTTCTAAATTTTAGACACGCTCTTATGTCTAAAGTCAGAATAATCGGAGACACAGTCTGACTCTCATCTTAGATGGAGGGGTAGCACCCTCGCTGGGGGTGTATTGCTTGGAGGGGGTAGGGGTGATCCATGATTGCTTGACATTATATCGTGATTGTTATACGTTGATAACTATTCCCCCAGATATGATACCGAGTTGCATGCATCCCTCGGTATTCCTGATACTTTATTGTTTTGCTGACTGTTTGTACCTGTTTGTACCTGTCCTTATGTATGGCTGCCTTGTATGTTTATGATTTGTTTCTTATTTTTCTGTTTGTCATTTGCGTATATCTTTAAAATAAAATAAAGATTACATAAAAAAATAAAAATAAAGTCAGAATAATCCTATGCAATAAAAAGACGAAAAAGGTATTGGGTCCACAAGGAAAAGGGACCATTTAGCAAACCTGTTGGTCATGAAGCCTGACAGCCGGTGTTCCAAAATCCAAATAAGGCTACTCTATTTTGCAGTTCATTCCTAGCTATACATATTAATGTTAATTCCAATGTATTTTCATGGTGCAAGTTAAATAAAGCTGCAATAAACATATTTCTTAAATTTATAAATCCTTATAAAATAGCAAATCTCACCACTGGATGAATATATTCCCAAGTTTAAAGACTTAGGGCCAGATTCAGGCACACTGGCATAATTTTGTGCGGGCATAGCATATCTCAGATACACTACGCCGCCGTAAATTAGAGAGGCAAGTGCTCTATTCACAAAGCTAATTTACAGCGGCGTAGCGTAAATGGGCCGGCGTAAGCCCGCCAAATTCAAATGTGTTTGATGTGGGCGTGTTTTATTTAAAATACGTGTGACACCACGTAAATGATGTTTTTTTTAAACTGCGCATGCGCCGGCCGTGAACGTATCCAGTGCGCATGCTCCAAATGATGTCGCAAAGAGTCATTGAAAATGTTGTGAACGTAATTTACGTCCAGCCCCATTCACAGACGAGTTACACTAACGACTTAAAATTTGAAAAATTCAACACAGTCTCGACGTCCATTCTTAACATTGGCTGCGCCATCTTTTTGTTGGAATATCTTTACGCCTGAAAACGCCTTACGTAAAGGGCGTATCTGTACTGCGACGGCCGACGTACGTTCGTGAATCGGCGTATCTAGCTAATTTACATATTCGGCGTGTAAATCGGCGGAAGCGCCACCTAGCGGCCAGCGTACATATGCAACTAAGATACGACGGCGTAGGAGACTTACGCCGGTCATATCTTAGCAAGATTTAAGCGTATCTCGTTTTGAGAATACGCTTAAAGATACGACGGCTCAGATTCTGAGTTACGACGGCGTATCTACTGACTCTACGTGAATCTGGCCCTTAGTTTATTTCAGTACTACTTTTGCCTGTGTTGTCATGAATAGTTTGGCACTGAAAGCTGCAATCAAATTGTTTAAAGGCTTATATAAAAAATAAAATAAAACCACTTGGTAGTGCATCAAATATTTGCTAAAAGAGGTAAAAAAAGTTAATTTTCCTTAAGGCTTTGTCTTCTTTTTCTATTGTTGGTTAAGTTTAACGTTTTAAGTTTGGTGTGAACAAACAAAGAAACTGCCCAGACTAGTACTAGAAATAGGCTGATCTGTAGCAATTTATTTTTCCCATAAAGATATGATCAAATATCAATTTCAACAGTTTACCAGTATATAAATAGGCCCCACAGTGCTTCCATGTGCAGATAGCAGAATCTAGCAATGGAATATTCCGATCACAGCTGAAAGGCACTGACCTTCTCTAAACCTTGCAGCTCTGGAGTGTAAATTGACATATATTGAAGTCTGGGGTGAGGAAAAGGCCAAGAGTAAGAAAGCTGGGGCTAATCCTAGAGCATGGCATTTTTATCGGACTTGTGTTTTGCTTTGTACATAACAATGACATTGGAGTCTGTCTAGAGCCTACTGGGAGGAGCAAAACGAGGTAGCACCTTTAAACATATTGCAATAAAATAATAGGTCCATAACCATTTTAGGACTGCAGCTTAAGGGCCAGTTGTTACCAGTCCGTTGCAGTAATGCACATGTGGTATTGTGCATTTAGCATGCATAGCATTGAGAATATCAGAAATTTTGAATGGGCTGCCAAAGCAACACACAACAGAACCTACAACACTTTGTTTAACATAGATCGTACATTTTGTTAAGTGTGTTGGAGTCCCAATCAAGGTGAATGTATGTGAGATAAACATGGTAAGAAATGGTATATATGAATTGAAATCCTGTAACCAATTACAGATCATTTATAGTAGTCTAAACAATCAATGGGGATGAGG
>JAJQKJ010000137.1:0-67167 GCA_029574335.1 Rana kukunoris
AAGGACTAGCAATACTGTTGGCACAGCGGGGAGTACATTTCTGCACATCTACAGGTTCTACTCTGAACTTTGGAATTCTTTGAAGATGTCATACCTTGGACTTCATGTTCTTCAATCCTGTTAAACTTATGTTTATGCTTGTTTTGTTGCTTGTTTTTCATTACAGGTTCCAGGACATTTATCAGTATTGCACTTATTTAATATAAATATATATTAGTTTATGGTTATGAAATCTAAAGATTTTAGACGGGGAGTGTTGTGTTACACTATGTGATTTATTGCTCTGTGTCTTTAAGCTCTGCTCCCTTCTGTCTAGCTGAACTCTCTCTCTCACCATAGTTCCTTATATTCTCCTCCACTTCCTGTCTCTCTCTCTTTAGCCCTGTATACCTACCATGATGTATACCTACATCATTCCATGTAGCTTACAACTGCAACATCTTTCTACCTATGAATATCCATCATTAAACAGAACATTCAAAAGGATTAATAGTCTGTCTCTCTAACATTGAGTTAAGCTGTCTAAATTGATGCAAGGGATAATAGAACACCAGGTCATGTAAGCCCTATATGAAGCTGGAGATAAAGTTTATGGCCTTGTAGTTGAGTCAGAACAAAAGTATCGTTTTGTATCTCAACATTGTGTTGAAAAGTTACCGTGACCTTTTGTACTGCAATTCCTTAAGACGTTTAGTATTAAAAAAAAAAAAAAAACAAAGTCCATTCTGCAGCACTTTATCATTTATTTTCAATCTCCATAAGACCCTACAAGGATCCTTCATCAGGTTAAAAGAAAATACATTTGCATCTCATCTACAGTATATCACCTATCTGGACATTTAACATTTACCTTAAACAGGTTTTGAATATCTCTGTTAATTTGGCAATGCAATAGTGATTTTATACTTTAAATCATTATCTGATTAAATCAATCAATGATAACTTTAGCATTATCAGAAACACTATATAATGTATTTGTAATACATTGCTTACCTAACTCCACATCCCGGATTCCCATGTAACTTTCCAGCAAATCATCTACTTTACGTGAAGCTTCTTCTTCCCTTTCGCTTGGCTGTAGAAGGGAAAATAAAGAACTGATGAATTGTTTGTAGAGTGACATAAAACCTGCTGTACATAACTAATGACTATTATCAGCATTTTCTTTTAACTTTGGCTGTTTACTAGGAATGAGCTTTATGTTCGAGTCAAACATGAGTTCTTTTTTTATAAATTCTTTATTTTTCCATAGATTTCACATTACACAATTTAACATTTTATACCATCTGCTTATATCAATCAAACACAAAATAAAGAAAGAAATTACAATCTTGTATTTTCCTATGTCCTTTATGCTTCATTAATTCAATGTGACTTTTCCTCTTTAACCTCTGTCTTTCTTCTTCGTGATACCCCCTCCCTCCCCCGATCAAACACAAAAAAAGGGAAAAAAGAGAGTGGGAGAGATTAGACTCTCCCACCCTCACACCTTCTCTCTCTCCTCTTCTCCCCGATCCCCATTTTTGTATTTTTCCACTGATATAGGGATATCTAATATTAGAATGGCTGCTGGTCTGTCTTCTAAAGACACTCCTGTAATTATTTTGATAGTTTCTATTACCTTTTCCAAAACTCCTGTATTTTCACACATTCCCAGAAAATATGTAATAGAGTCCCTTCTGCCATGTGACACCTCCAGCACACATCTGACGTCTGAGGATATATTCGATGCAATACTGTTGGTTTTCTATAGCATCTAGTTAACATTTTATATCCTCCCTCCTGGTATCTGCTCGCTACTGAGTAGGGATGAGCTTCGAGTTCGAGTCAAACTCATGTTCGACTCGAACATTGCCTGTTCACTGGTCGCCAAACAATTTGGGGTGTTCGCGGCAAATTCAAATTCAAATTCGAAAAGCCACAGAACACCTTGTAAAAGTCTATGGGAGAAATCTAAAGTGGTAATTTTAAAGGCTTACAGTACAAGTTATTGTCATAAAAAAATGTTTGGGGACTTGAGTCCTGCCCCAAGGCACATGTATCAATGCAAAAAAAAAAAAAAATTTTTTCGGGAGCAGTGATTTTAATAATGCTTAAAGCGGAGTTCCACCCAAAAATGGAACTTCCGCTTATCCCACTCCTAACCCCCTTACATGCCACATTTGGCATGATTTTTTTTGGGGGGGGAGTGGGGGCTTCAGGAGGAGTGGGACTTCCTGTCCCACTTCCTCCTTCCGCCGAGGGGCTGGTTAGGCGATTAAGCTTAATCACCTACAGCAGCCCCTCCCTGTAGGTGATCGCATAGGACACTGACAGCTCCCATGCGATCGCCTGTCCAATCAGCGGCGGCCCGCGCCGCTCGCGCATGCGCATGTCCGGTTACGCATGCGCAGTGGGTGCCCGGCCGTGAAGCCGAAGGCTGTCACAGTCGGGTGCCCACACTGAAGATGAAGACACCGGCCGGGGAGGGGGGGAGAGGAGCGGACAAGCATTCTCTCCCTCTCCTTGCCTGCCCCTTTGCTAGTAGCAGACACACAACAGAACAATATGGCACAGCACCACATCATGGTAACATTACATTTAATTGTACTCTCTATGATATCCACGGTAGTTCCTCAAAGAAAAGAAAGCCAGAGACAGGAAGAAAGAGAAAGGAAAAAAAACACAAAAAAAGGGGGGGGGGACTGGAGAAGAAGGCAGACTGGATGAGTGAAAGTAAGCTGGTACCTCGATATCCAGGCCGCCGGCTCATGACGGGTCCTCCCGGGAATGCCACCTCTTCCAGGCAAGGTCATGGTCATCTAGCCTGTCCCGGATCCTAGTAGTCATCTTTTCCATAAGTTCCACGTCCTTGACCCTAGCATAGAGGGCCTCCTGGGATGGGGGCTGTGGCTTTTTCCAGTGAAGGGCATCTTGCTGCAGTAAGTATATGCTGAAGTAGCTTCTTGTAGGGTTTGGCCATTTGCGGCTGGGACAGGCCCAAGAGAAACAGCTTTGGGGAGAGGGGTATGGGTACCCCAAATAGGCGGGACAGGAGGTTCTGCGTTAAAGTCCAGTACGGGACAATTAGGGGACACGACCAGTATATGTGAAATAAGGTGCCTCGGGACTGGTGGCAACGCCAACAGCGGCCAGATGTGGAGGGGTAAACCCTATGGAGTACGTCTGGAGTCAGGTACCAAAAGAAGTGTACTTTGTATGTATTTTCCCTATAAAGGGTGCAAATGGAACTTTTAGCTGCCTGCCTCCAGACCGCCCTCCATGCCTCCTCCGGTATCTCCTCCCCTAGCTCCCTCTCCCATCAGAGCATGTAAGCGTGTTTACCTCGGTCTTGTATGGAGTATTCGTTCAGGATTCTGTATATGTCCGATATTAGTCCCCTACAGGCTGTACCTCCTAGTATAATGCGCTTGAATGGGGATGGTTTGGAGAATTGAAAATGAGGGGGTATTGTGTGAGCGTAATGGCGGATCTGTAGATAGCTAAAGAATGCCTGTCGTGGGAGGTCATGTTTGGCTTGGAGGTCAGTGAACGAATGCAGGGTGCGAGATCTAGGGTCCACCAGGTGTCCGAAATGAAAAAGATTTTGTGAGGCCCAGGGCCATGAGATCTGGTGGGTGAGGCTCGTGGGAACCTTGGGGTTGTAGAGGAAAGAAGGTCAGCAGCGAGCTCTCAGATTTGAGTTTGAGATCTCGAGCCAGCTTTCGCCACATGCGTCGGAGCTGCTGCATAGAGTCCAGCAACCGCCCAGGCTCGACCTCCACATCTGCACTCCAGAGTAGGCTGTTGGGGTGGACTGGCGCTAGCCAGAGTTTTTCTACCTCTGTCCAATTATAGTAGGACCTCTGGGGGAACCTTGAAACTATCGCCCGCAGTTGGGATGCTTGGTAATATTTGACCAGGTCAGGGAATGCCAGGCCCCCCTCATTCCTCGCCACCGTCATGACCGATCGTGGGATCCGGTGGCGCTTGTGGTTCACACAAACACAGAGAAATCTCTGCTTGTAGCACGTGCAAAGAGCATACGGCATCGGGATCGGGATCGGGAGGGTTGGAAGAGATACAACAATATTTAGGGAGAACTACCATTTTAAACAGCCGCTATCCGGCCTAAGAGGGATATCTGGTGGGCAGTTCCAGTTGGAGTTCCATTTTTTGACTCAACCTGATGACGATTTATACAGGGGAGGAGTTGGCTGGTACAAGAGAGGAGGCAAATGTCGGGTCCAGCTGGACTCCTAGATATTTTAAGGAGGTTCGCTCCCAGTTAGAGGGCAAAAGAAGGGGGAGAGCGGGCACCCCTGGCGGGTCCCGTTAGTAACAGGAAATAGCGGGTGAGGTGGCGATAGGGGGTCTTCACCTGCGAGACTGGGTTGGTATATAGGTGATGAACCGCCCGGAGAAAGGGACCCCTGAACCCCATGTGTCTCAGAGTGGCAAGCATGAAGGGCCATCCCAGGCGGTCAAATGCCTTTTCTGCGTCCAGACTTAGGAGCAGAGATTCCGTGCCCTCCCTGCTCGCCACATCGATAAGGTCTATCACCCTTCATGTGTTGTCTCTTGCTTGGCGAAGGGGTACAAAGCTCACCTGGTCTTTATGGACCAAGGAAGGCAACACGACATTGAGGCGGAGCGACAGGACTTTCGTGAATATCTTGACATCCAAATTCAGCAGGGCTATCGGCCTATAGCTGACGCACAACGAAGGGTCCTTGTCGGGCTTAGGGATCAGGGTAATAAAGGAATGCTGCATGTCCGTTGGGATTGGGGTCTGGTGTAGAAATGCGTTAAATAGCTTGGTCATGCATGGAAAATGGGAAAGGATGGGAAAAAGTCTTGTAGTATTCGGGGCAGTCTGTCTGGTCCCGGGGATTTGTGGGCAGGTAGGGCTTTAATGGCCAGAGTCAGTTCCTCGCCAGTGATAGGGGCGTTGAGAGCGACAAGATCAGCTGGCTGTAGCCGGGGGATGCCCGCCTGAGTAAGGTATTGCGTCATCCTGTCAAGCAAGTCTGGGGAGGGGGGGTTATGAGGTATCTCCGGCCTATTATATAGGTCTGCATAGAATTCAGCGAACGTGTCTGCTATACTTTGGGGGTGGGATAGGATGTTACCTGATCTGTCCTGTATCTGATGTGGGGTGGAGGTGAGTGAGCAGTCCGCCAGTTTCCTTGCTAGTAGTGCCTGTGCTTTATTGCCCTTATCGTAATACAACTGCCGCAGGCGCACTAGAGCTTTCTCAACGCAGCCTAACGCCAGGTCCCGAAGCGTCGACCGTACGAGGACAATGCGCTTGAGGAGTGTCAGAGAAGGGGAGGATTGCAAACTGGACTCTAAGGTCCGGAGCTGTGCCTCTGCCTGCTTTTTGGCCGACTCTGCATCCCTCTTGAGGGCCGAGGAGAGAGCCAGGCAGCGCCCTCTAATCACCGTTTTGTGGGCGACCCACAGGGTGGCGGTAGAGACATCAGGCGTGTCATTTTCACTAAAGTAAAGCTGTAGGATGGTCTCTAGTTCCGTCCTCAAATGGGGGCATGCTTCAGGAGAAAGTCGTTGTAGGGCCTGCGAGTAGGGGTGTCTAGGTCAAGGGACAAAATAATGGGAGTGTGATCTGACCAGGAGACGGGTAGTATCTGTGTGGAGTCGGTGGAGCGTAGTGTGGTGCTGTTGACCAAAAAATAATCAATGCGCGAGTGCATGCGATGAGGGGCTGAATAAAATGTGTACTGGCGATCGCCCGGATGGAGGGCCCGCCACGCATCAAACAGAGCATGCTTTCTAGTGAGTTGGCGGAAGAGCCTAGAGTCACTCAGGACTCTGGTCTGGATAGCGCGGGGGCCCACCACCATGCGATCCCATGTCACTTATTGGGATAGATTAAAGTCCCCCCCAACCACCAATAGATCGTGAGGAGAGCGAGCCAGATGGCTGAGGACCCGACCTAGGTATCTGTGTTGATGGGTGTTAGGGGCGTACAGGGTGCATAAGGTTACATCTCGCTAGTGCCAACGCCCCCGTAGAACTATAAAGTGGCCCTGGGGATCAATATAAGAATCTGTGCAAGTGAAGGGGGTACCTCGCTTAAATAGTATTGAGACTCCTGCTCGTTTACGTGAGCTGAAAGCCTGGTAGATTAGAGGGTAGTGTCTGGAAGCAAATGTGAAGGAGTCGCCTTTAGGGAAGTGGGTTTCCTGTACCATGATGGCCTCCGCCCCCGACTGCTTAAATTCCCTTAATGCTAGGTGCCTCTTCTTGTCAGAGTTAAGGCCATGGACATTCAACGACAGTAACTTAGCCATCATGAAGGATGAAGGGAGTGTCGGTCATACTTATCTGAGTTCAGAAGTGTTGTGTCTGGTTCTGGGAGGGCCATAGAGCGGCGGCCTTCGAAGTCTGCACACGGGTCCAGTCTGCAAGGGAATGGAGAGGGTGGGATCTGGAAGAAGAGAGAAAGATGAGAACAAGAGAACATGCAGAGATTACAGCAGCAATAAACATTGGGGACACATGTGGCCCGAGGGCCATAGAGTCCCAACAGTTCCTTAGAGACCACCCGACCAGGAAGTCCAACAAAAATAGGTCGGGGGGGCAGGGGGGTAATGTGGGGAAATTCCACAAGGGGGGTTAGGGGAAAAGGAACTCTCAGGCATTCAGCCATGGGGGGGTCCGTAATCGGAAAGTCGACCTCCAAACAAAAAGTCTTATCCGAGACATGCCCGATGTGTATCTCAACTGTAAGGCAGGGGCAACCAGGGAAAACAAAAAGAAAAAATAAGTGCAGTGACCAAAACTCAGGCAGATCTTAGGGCTTGAGCACCACCCTTAGACAGGTCTGTGCCTGTTGGCATTGCGGGAGGGATCCTGGCCTTTGGGCCGTTTGGGTGGGGGGACTTTCTGCCAGACCAGGGGTGGGGGGGGGCGGGGACTCCACTAGGTCCCATTCTGGCAGTTGAGGGACAGGGATGTCCAGCGTGTTGCAGAAGGTATCCAAATCTTCAGGGTAGCGTAGGGTGGCAGATGTCCCCTGGTTTTTAGCGGACAGGCTAAAGGGGAACCCCCATCTGTATATAATGTCCTTCTCTTGTAGAGTACGGAGCAGGGGTTGTAGCAAGCGACGTTTTTGCAGGGTGATCCAGGAGAGATCCGGTAAAATCTGTATCGGGTTATTGTCAAAGGCCAGCCTGCGGATGGGTCACGCCCTGGGCATAATAGTTTGCTTCAGAGGGTAGGAAGTCACTCGGCAAATGACATCTAGGGGTCTAGAAGCTGAGCCCTTCGGCTTAAAGGCCCGGTGGGCTCTGTCCATTTCAATAAACGTATCTGCTGGTTCGGCCAGAATATTGTTGAACAGGGTCTGGAGGGTGAGCTGCAAATCTTCGGCTCCTTCCGTTGCGGGGAGACCGCGTATGCGGATGTTGTTGCGGCGCCCCCTATTGTCCAGGTCCTCGATATGGCCTTGCATTACTCTCAACATAATGCGGTGTTCTGAGGCCTGGATTTGGGTGCGATGTACCGCTAGTTTAGTCTCTTGGATTTCCTCCTCCACCATTTCTACTCTGTCAGCTAGGTGTTTGAGGCCTGTCTGAAGGACCTGAATTTCAGCACGGCAAGTTGCTTTAACGTCCTCTACTAGCTGTTTGAAGTCACCCTTCGTGGGGATGGCCTGCAAGTAGGAGTGCCATGGAGGGGGGGGGGTAGTGGGGGGGCCCCCTCGTTTCGTGGGGAAGGTGGAAAGGGTGGGTGAGTGGTGGCTGGTGGTCAGAGTTCAGTTCTTGGGGCATCTGGCCTCTATGGGGTGATTGCTGGGGTGGATCCCATGGATCAGACCAGGCCTCAGCCCGGAAGGCCTGCAAAGCAGGGGCCCCCCTGCTCCAAGAAGCACTGGTGCTGGCCATTTGGACATACGAGGAGGGATGGATGGCTGGATGGGTCTGTCCAGAAGCAGCATGTAGGGACAGTTGTGGCCCAGTGGAAGTGTAGGAGCTGCCACCCTCTGTTGTGCTTGAGTAGGCCTGGGAGCGAATGGGGGCTTGTAGGACCGGGAAGTCCTCCTCGGATGTGGGGGAAGGGGGGAACAGAGTGCTGTCCTGCAGGCCGGGGTCTGATGCAGCGCTGAGTAGGCGTGGGAAGGCCCCAGTGCACTGGGTGTCCTGGGCTGGAGCGTGGGAGAAGCCTGCGGCCTGCTCCTCGTGTGACGCGGCAGAGAGGTGAGAGTGTAGGGAGTCACTCACTGGGTGCTGGGGACCCTCCGGACCGAGAGATGGGGTCGGCGTTTGCTGGGGGGACGCCGATGATTCCGGATGGCGAGGTGAGGGTGGAGAGGATGGGGCCTCAGCTACGGAGGTAGCCGCGTCCGGCGCCATCTTGTCCTTGCCATCTGTCGACATTCCGTGCGGTTTAAAATACTCCCGAAAGGACGTGGAGGAGCCTGGCGGGGGTTGGGATGATCCCCGTGCTGAGGTGGATCTAGTGCTCCGCGAGCTGCCCATGGATGGCCGGTTTTTAGCCTTTTTGGTTGCCAGTTGCTGCGGGCAGGAGAGGAGCTCTCAGGGAGTGTGTCCTTCCAGGTCGGCTTCCGGTCACGCCCCCCCGCAGCTACACTTTTTGTAGCTGCTGACTTTTAATAAACACTAAATGTGGCTTGAACACCCCTTTAAAGTGAAATCTTAAAAGTGAAATATTTTAAATTTTTCCTACCTGGGAGGTGTATAGTATGCCTGTAAAGCAGCGCTTGTTTCCCGTGCTTAGAACTGTCCCTGCAAAAAGTGTAATTTTTGAAGGAAAAAAAGTAATTTAAAATCACTCGTGGCTATTAATTGTTCGCTCCCGGCAATACAGAGAAAAGTCATTCATAAAAAGACTGGAGACATTGGGCCAGATTCAGGTTCACTGGCGTAATTTTTGTGCGGGCGTAGCGTATCTCAGATACGCTACGCCGCCATAATTTAGAGAGGCAAGTCCTCTATTCACAAAGCTAATTTACGGCGGCGTAGCGTAAATGGGCCGGCGTAAAACCCGCCAAGTTCAAATGTGTTTGATGTGGGCGTGTTTTATTTAAAATAAGTGTGACCCTACGTAAATTACATTTTTTTTAACCACTTTAGCCCCGGACCATATTGCTGTCCAATGACCAGAGCACTTTTTGTGATTCGGCACTGCGTCACTTTAACTGACAATTACGCGGTCGTGCGGTGTTGCTCCCAAACAAAATTGGCGTCCTTTTTTTTCCCACAAATAGAGCTTTCTTTTGGTGGTATTTGATCATCTCTGCGGTTTTTATTTTTTGCGCTATAAACAAAAATAGAGCGACTATTTTGAAAAAAATGCTATATTTTTTACTTTTTGCTATAATAAATATCCCCCAAAAATATATATAAAAAAAAAAATGTCCTCAGTTTAGGCCGATACGTATTCTTCTACATATTTTTCGCAATAAGCATTTATTGATTGGTTTGCGCAAAATTTATAGCGTTTACAAAATAGGGGGTCGTTTTATGGCATTTTTATTAATATTTTTTTTTTACTAGTAATGGCGGCGATCAGCATTTTTTTTCAGTACTGCGACATTATGGCGGGCACTTCGGACACTTTTGACACATTTTTGGAACTATTGGCATTTTTATAGCGATCAATGCTATAAAAATGCATTGTATTACTATAAAAATGCAATTGGCAGTGAAGGGGTTAACACTAGGGGCAGGGAAGGGGTTAAGTGTGTTCCTGGTGTGTTCTAACTGTATGGGGGGGTGGCCTCACTAGGGGAAATCACTGATCTTCTGTTCATACATTGTAAAAATCAGCATTTCCCCCGCTGACAGGAACGAGAGCTTTGTGATCGCGTGTATCCGGCGGCGATCGTACCCGCCGGGCACGCGCGCTGGACTCGGGGGCGAGCGGGGCGCGCGCTCTGGCCGCCGCCGGCGCGCACGCGCCCCCTAGTGGCCGCTAAAGAGCGGACGTATAGCTACGTGCTCCCGCGTAGCAGTGCCACCGCCCCGCAGTAATATGACGGTCGGCAAGTAGTTAAACTGCGCATGAACCGGCCGTGAACGTATCCCAGTGCGCATGCTCCAAATGACGTCGCAAAGAGTCATTGAAAACGTCCAGCCCCATTCACGAACGAGTTACGCAAACGATGTCAAATTTGAAAAATGTTACGCGGTTCCGACGTCCATACTTAACTGGCCAGATTCAGGTAGATGGGCGCTTCTTTACTTTGGAGTAACGTTTCTCATTTACGTTACTCCGCCGACACTTTCGGCGCAAGTACTGTTATTCACATAACACTTGCTCCTAAACTTGCGCCGGAGTAACGAAAATGCGCTGGAGTAACCCGACGCAAGTGGAAGTGGGTGTGATCATATGTAAATGATGGGCGGAGCCCAGCACAGAGGCTTACGTTCAGCGCATCATCCACGGAGCATGCGCAGTAAGTGAGGCTTCACTCGCCCCCTTGTGCGCATGCTCACAACTTCCATCGGCACCACTTCACGGGGAACGTCAGCGCAATGCGTTCCGTTGGGCGTTTAAATGCGCCCGTAGATGCGCCATTCCGGCACTAAAGTATATCCTGTTCCCCCTCCCCGCAGTGAAGTTACTTTTGTTCTGAGATGGCTGCTCCCGTTCCCCGCAAACACACAGGAGAAAGCTGAACTCTAAAGGCCAGGAGCTGTCAGCCGTCATCTCGGCTATGGAGACCTATGATGTCTTCCTCCATGGCTGTAAAAGTTGACAGACAAGCATGAACAGAGGTGTTGTCCTGCAAGTGGGGGTGCTCAGCTAGCTCTTATCATCGGTAACGCTGCTGTAGCTACTCTCGTGCTGACCTGTGGCCGTCTGGAGTAAAGATAAAGCAGCTATTTGTAGAAATAACTTTGCGCCGGACGGACGAGATACGCGCGGCGCATGTAGCCAGCGTATGGTGCTAATCCGTTTGCGAATCGGGAAATCTCCCTCATTTGCATATTTACAGGGGAAATCAATAGGCGCGACTGATGCGCCAAGCGAAATTATGCGCTGACGAGACTCTGGCGTCGGAAAGTTAAGCCGATCGGAAATGGCCCGTTTTCTGTCGCATCTAGTTTGGTGGGTACGGCCACATAGAAACGACGGCGCATATTCACAGTTACGCGGCGCATATCAAAATACTCCAGCGCAACTGTACCTGAATCTGGCCCAACATTGGCTGCGCCATCTTTTTGTTGGAATATCTTTACGCCTGAAAACGCCTTACGTAAACGGCGTATCTGTACTGCGACGGCCGGGCATATGTTCGTGAATCGACACATATTCGACACATAAATCGACGGAAGCGCCACCTTGCGGCCAGCGTAAATATGCAACTAAGATATGACAGCGTAGGAGACTTACGCCGGACGTATCTTAGCCAGATATAAGCGTATCTCGTTTTGAGAATACGCTTAAAGATACGACGGCTCAGATTCTGAGTTACGCCGGCGTATCTACTGATACGCCGGCGTAACTCTACGTGAATCTGGCCCAGAGAGTGGATTAACAACGCTGGAACCTTTTTTTTTTTTTTCATATTTTATTTTTTATTTTTAATAAACCACGTTCCCAATGGTGTTAAATTTGGGGGGACCCCCCCTTTATTATTTTTTTTATAATGGATTTCGCTCTTTATTGCTGGGAGCCGACAATTCATTATAGCTGTAAATGATTTTAAATTACTTTTTTTCCTTCAGAAATGACATTTTGTGCCAGGACAGTTCTAAGCACGGTAATCAAACACTGCTTTACAGGCATACTATACACCCCCCAGGTTCTTGGGAAAATGTCAACCCCAAGTCCCTCTCCCAAGCCTGAAGGAACGTAAGTTCTTGTGGTATGTCTAGATTGATTAGTATTGTATAGAAATAGGATCAGTGAGTGTCTCAGGGGGCTCTCCTTCAGGCATATCTGCTCAAATTTTGACAATGTTCTGACTTCTGTATATATCTTTGCCTTTGTCTGTAAGAACGCTTCTAATTGCAGCATCCGAAAAAAATCGAATTCTGGTGTTCCCTCTCTTTCAATCTCTCTCTTTGTCATTAGTTGGTTGTCTTTTTAAAAGTGAGTAATCCTACTAATACCTCTTTGTTGCAGAGCGTTGAATCTTTGATC
This sequence comes from Rana kukunoris, assembly GCA_029574335.1. Taxonomy (NCBI): domain Eukaryota; kingdom Metazoa; phylum Chordata; class Amphibia; order Anura; family Ranidae; genus Rana; species Rana kukunoris. The sequence continues at coordinate 12,118 of JAJQKJ010000137.1, forward strand.
TATTAAACCTGGCTGAAATGCCCTGATGCCCAGGATCGGAGTCATTGGACTTGGGAATTTAGACATATTTGTTTTTTTCTACCGTCGGGTGTTTTTTTATTTCTGCTGGCATTTCAGCTTCTAGGATCCACACTAGGCCTTCCAGGAGTATATCCACTGTTGCCTGTTCCATTTTTATCCAGGGTTTCTTATTTAGTCCACACCACTCTACAATACTACTCTAACTAGATGAGATGCTTCCCGGTACTTTACTGGGTCTGGGAGCCCAATCCCTCCTTCTCGTTTGGGCAATGACAGGATAGTTCTTCGTATCCTCGCCGGTTCCCCGCCCAAATGAATTTAAGGAACCTTGACCTTAAGATCCCTCAAAAAACTTTGGGGGATCTTAATTGGTCAAGTGTGTATTAAATACAGAAGTCTCGTAACACGTTCATCTTTATTATGTTAGTCCGCCCGAACCAAGTAAAGATTTTTTATCCCAGTGTGAAGTGTAAAGGCTGGATTTGTAGGAGGAGTCGGAGGGCTATTTATCCCTCCTCCCCTCTCATCTACGGCGTCAGTGTGGGGTTTCTGGGTAGACATCACTTCCAGTTTTCATTGCGGAGCAGCAGGTCGGCTGCTGGTATCTCAGGGCGGTTCTCACGCAGGGCATCGTCAAGGAGGGCCGCCCGCTCATCTCGGTCCTCAATCGCCTGCCAGCTCACCTCCCTGGATCGCATGCCGGGACTTAAGTGCCTGCCCGCCTCCCGGTAGCACGCCGGCTTCATGGGGGTCGTGCACGAGACCAGAACGAACAGACACAGGAGTGCTAAGGACTGTATACACTGAAGGTCTAGCTAGACCTGAAGGACCAGGAGTCTAAAATTAAAATAAAAATAAAAATGAAAATATAAAATGATAAAATGGAGTGCAGATGGGGGGATATGAGCCTGTTGGAGAAACACATCATCCGGCTCCTAGCAAATGGGATTTCTATGTAATCCTCATAGGGGCTACAAAATGAAATGCAAAATTTAAAAATATGGGTGATATATAATATGGGATAGATGGTAACAGACATACAAAATCTTACGATGGATAATGGGCGAATGGATCATAAGCAGGGGACCGTGCCTGTATACACCTACATAGTAAAAACACCGAAGGTTTTTAGATTGCGATGAAACAAACCATTGGGAAGTGGCCTGTGACTAAATCATGTCTCGCATTGTAGGAGTCCTGTACAACCAGTGCTTTAAGTGGGCCAAAAGAGGTGCCGGTACTCTATTAGGCGCTGGTGCCCCCCCCCCTGGGGCAGAACGTTTTTTTTTCGCCCCAAGGGGCAGAACGTTTTTTCGCCCCCCCCCCCCCCCCCGGCGCTAACGCATGACCACATACGCCCAATAACAGGGCGCCATGCCATCAAATGCAGCCAGTGTGTCATCAATTGTCACCACTGTGCCATGCCATCAAACGCAGCCACTGTGTCATGCCATCAAATGCAGCCACTGTACCATCAATTGTCACCACTGTGCCATGCCAACAAACGCAACCACTGTGCCATCAATTGTCACCACTGTGTCATGCCAAACGCAACCACTGTGTCATGCCATCAAATGCAGCCACTGTACCATCAATTGTCACTACTGTGCCATGACAACAAACGCAACCACTGTGCCATGCCATCAAATGCAGTCACTGTACCATGCCAATTGTCACCACTGTGCCACCAATTGTCACCACTGTGCCACCAATTGTCACTGTCCAGACATCTATCCACCTCAGAGCCTGTCATTTTAGTAAGACTGCTGGGACTTGTAGTTCTCCATCTTCTCCTGGGGCTCATGGAGATTGGAGAACTACAAGTCCCAGCAGGTTATACATACAATAAGGCTCTGAGGTGGATGGGTGTGGATTGCATGCACCTGAGCCCCAGGAGAAGATGGAGAACTACAAGTCCCAGCAGGTTATAATATAAGGCTCCGAGATGGATGGGTGTCCGGACATCCATCCACCTCAGAGCCTTATATTATAACCTGCTGGGACTTGTAGTTCTCCATCTTCTCCTGGGGCTCAGGTGCATGCAATCCACACCCATCCACCTCAGAGCCTTATTGTATGTATAACCTGCTGGGACTTGTAGTTCTCCAATCTCCATGAGCCCCAGGAGAAGATGGAGAACTACAAGTCCCAGCAGTCTTACTAAAATGACAGGCTCTGAGGTGGATAGGTGAGGATCAGGCAGTGCACCCCTTTAGATTTACACCGACCCCCCCCCCCCCCCTTCTCTCTCTCCCCTGTGTTTTGCTTACCTTGCTGGAGATGGAGAAACTTGCCGCCGCCGCGCTGTAAACACATGTCCCAACTTCCAGGCCAATCAGTGCAGCACAGAGGTACAGCGCCTCCCACACCACCGCCCGCCAATCTCCTACGCCGTTATCTGTTTTTTTTTAGCCCTTCTGCCTAGTTGGCTGGTGTTTCCCGCCACTCCCACATCAAGGGAGACAGACAGTTCCACCAGCCAACCAGGCGGAAGGGCTGAAAAAACACTCATCGCGCGCCGCCGCCGGGTGTACCAAGATGGCCGATAGCTCCAGAGCTAGGCCAAAGCCGCGGGCTTTCCTAAGGCGGCGGCGGTGGCGGTGGCGGCGGCGCATTCTGCGGACACCAGGATTTTTCGCCCGGTGCAGGAGCCCCCCCCGCTACGCCAGTGCGTTCCGGTACGGGAAACCCACGTACTGGGCGCACGGAGAGGTGCTGGTACTCTCCAGGGCCATTTTTGGAAGTGGCGGTACTGAGTACCGCCGCGTTCCGGCCCACTTAAAGCACTGTGTACAACCAAGCACCTCACGCACAGACCCCGGTCCAGTGGCATCTATATGATGATAACATAGCTATAGGGTCACAGTCTAATCACAACTAATGGAAAAAACATATTGACAGAAGAGCGGCAGCCTATTAGTCAAAAATCACTTTGATTCCGGGAAACATAGAGCTGCGCAGCTGAATCATTCAACTGGTTTAGTGACCAACTGCTGTATTTGACCTTTTCCAAACAATCAGGTCAACACCGTGCGGTAAGGAGCCATTAGTGCACATTTGGGGGATCTTCTTACAATGAATTTTTAACAATTTGCATCCGAGAAAGATTAGCCTTGATTGGACTTTATCTAACACTCTTTGAATGGACTTGAGTTTATTTATTCATCTTTTTTTTTTTTTGTACAATCTATTTCTATTTCACTATTTTCAGTGTGTTGCTGCTCACTAAGTCTGCTATTGTTGGTTCAGACGGACCATTTATTCAATTTCACTTTATTGTTTATTCTCTTATTATTCATTATTAGCGCCTCCTCCATATACCATTACTAAGTAGGACCACTGTCTGGGTAAAGGGGGCCTTGAGAGGTAAGGAAGTCCTCCTCTTCCTCAAGGGCCCTATCCATTATTCCACGTAGCGTGTGCTCCAACATGTGAATAAGAGGGACAGTCTCAATGATGCATGCACTGTCATTGCTCACCATCCTCGTGGCCTCCTCAAATGGAGACAGGACAGTGCATGCATCCCTGATCAAGGCCCACTGGCGTGGTGAAAAAAAAAACAAGCTCCCCTGACCCAGTTCTGCTGCCATATTGGCAGAGGTACTCATTGATGGCCCGCTGCTGCGTGTGCAGCCGCTGCAGCATGGCCAACGTAGAGTTCTATCTGGTGGGCATGTCACAAATTAGGCGGTTCTTGGGCAGGTTGTATTCTCTTTGGAGGTCTGTCAGCCGAGCAGTGGCATTATATGACCTCCGCAAATGCACACAGACTTTCCTGGCCTGCTTCAGGACATCCTGTAAGCGTGGGTACCTGCCCAAGAACCGCTGCACCACCAAATTCAGGACATGCGCAAAACAGGGCACGTGGGTGAGTTTTCCCTGTCGCAGGGCAGAGAGGAGGTTGGTGCCATTATCGCTGACCACCATTCCAGGCTTCAGCTGGCGTGGCGTCAACCACCTCAGAGCCTGACCCTGCAGAGCTGACAAAACCTCTTCCCCAGTGTGGCTCCTGTCTCCCAAGCACACCAGCTCTAGCACCGTATGGCATCTCTTGGGCTGCATTCCTGCGTAGCCCCTTGTACGCCTACGGAGCACGGCTGGTTCTGAGAAAACATCACCACAGGAAGAGGATACAGAGGAAGAAGAAGAGGAGGGGGTGGAGTCCCCCACTGCGCCGTAAAAGACAGGTAACGTCCCTGTCCATGCCTGCTGGACCATGAGTCAGCGGTAAAATGCACCTTACCACTGACCGCCCTGTCCAGCGAGGCATGGACATTGCCTTCCACATGCCGGTAGAGAGCCGGAATCGCCTTCCGTGAGAAAAAGTGGCGTTTTGGTACTTGCCACTGAGGTACTGCACATTCCACAAACTCACGGAAGGGGGCAGAATCTACCAACTGAAAAGGTAGCAGTTGAAGTGCTAGCAATTTCACTAAGCTAGCATTGAACCGCTGGGCATGTGGATGGCTGGGATTGTACTTCTTTCGGCGCTGCAGCAGCTGGGGCAGGGAAATTTGCCTGGTACTATCAGTAGATTGCCCGCATGTACTACTAGTATTAGGTTGTGACACACCTATTTCTACACCTTCACTGCAGGCTTCAGAGAGGACTGTGGGTCTAGTGGGGTTGGAGGTCCCAGAAGGGCAAGGGGAGGTACGCTTTTGTCTTTGGTGTGGTTCTTTCTGGTGTGCTTGCCAACGAGCTGCATGGCAGGTCGACATATGTTTGGACAAGCATGTGGTACCCAGGCAGTTGATGTTTTGGCCACGCGAGATACGCTTGCGACATATATTGCAAATAGCAAAGGTACGATCTAATGGACATGTTTCAAAAAAGGCCCACACTAAAGAACTTTTTCTGTACCGGTCAGACACAGCAGCGCCATGCACAAGCGCCGTAGCTGTGCGCTGTAATGCAGTTGGTGTGCCCTTAAGCTGACCCCTGGAGGGCATCCTGCCTCTTTGGAGATGTGCCTGTGCCTGGTCCTCCTCTTCCTCCTCCTCCTCCTCCTCTCTCCTATCAGGCACCCAGGTAGAGTCAGTGACCTCATCATCCCCTCCCTCCTCATCACTGTCAAAAACCTGGCAGTATGCTCCAGCTGGGGGAACATCACTGCCAGATTGCTGTCCCTCTCGGCCACCCCCTCTCCCTGGGCTCACATCAATGCCTTCCTCTATCTGTGTTCCATCATCGGAGCCTTCAAAACGCTGCGCATCTTCATTCAGCATGTACCCAACACTGTGTTGAAACAGTTCGGGGGACTCCTCAGGAGGACACGGTGGGACTAGGGAAGGATTGTGTGATGCCATATTACAGAGGGAATAGGAAGCCTTGGCAGCTGCTTTTCCAGACAAACTAAGATAAGTCTGTGTGAGAGAGGATGAGGAGGATGAGGACGGCTTGGTCATCCAATCTACTATTTTCTCTGCATGTTGAGGCTCAACACAGCCAGCTCCCGAAAATAAGGACGAGCGGCCACGTGCTGAAGAGGATGCACCGCGTCCACCACCAGCGTTGCCTCTAGATGCAGAGCCTGCTTGCCCTTGTGACACCCTTTCTTTGTTGTCCTTCCAGACATTTTAATAGCCTGCACAGGACAAAATCAGGAATAAACAGCACCTATCCAGTAAGAGCAACTGCGTTTATGGGCAAAAACACAGCAAACGTGCAGTATGATCGACTGCGTTTATGGGCAAACACAGCAAACGTGCAGTATGATCAACTGAGTTTATGGGCAAAAACACAGCAAACGTGCAATGTGCTGTATGATCTACTGGGTTTATGGGCCAAAACACAGCAAACGTATAGTAAGATCGACTGAGTTTATGGCCAAAAACAGCAAACGTGCAGTATGATCGACTGAATTTATGGGCAAAAACACAGCACACTTATAGTAAGATCTACTGAGTTTATGGCCAAAAACAGCAAACGTGCAGTATAATCGACTGAATTTATGGGCAAAAACACAGCAAACGTATAGTAAGATTGACTGAGTTTCTGCCCAAAAACAGCAAACGTGCAGTATGATCGACTGAATTTATGGGCAAAAACACAGCAAACTTATATTAAGATCGACTGAGTTTATGGGCAAAAACACAGCAAACGTGCAGTATGATCGACTGAATTTATAGGCAAAAACACAGCAAATGTATAGTAAGATCGACTGAGTTTCTGGCCAAAAACAGCAAACGTGCAGTATGATCGACTGAATTTATGGGCAAAAACACAGCAAACTTATATTAAGATCGACTGAGTTTATGGGCAAAAACAGCAAACGTGCAGTATGATTGACTGAGTTTATGGGCAAAAACACAGCAAACTTATATTAAGATCGACTGAGTTTATGGCCAAAAACAGAAAACGTGCAGTATGATCGACTGAGTTTATGGGCAAAAACACAGCAAACTTATATTAAGATCGACTGAGCTTATGGACAAAAACACAGAAAACGTGCAACGTGCTGTATGATCTACTACGTTTATGGGCCAAAACACAGCAAACGTATAGTAAGATCGACTGAGTTTATGGCCAAAAACAGCAAACGTGCAGTATGATCGACTGAATTTATGGGCAAAAACACAGCAAACGTATAGTAAGATCGACTGAGTTTATGGCCAAAAACAGCAAACGTGCAGTATGATCGACTGAATTTATAGGCAAAAACACAGCAAACGTATAGTAAGATCAACTGAGTTTCTGGCCAAAAACAGCAAACGTGCAGTGTGATCGACTGAATTTATGGGCAAAAACACAGCAAACTTATATTAAGATCGACTGAGTTTATGGCCAAAAACAGCAAACGTGCAGTATGATCGACTAAGTTTATGGGCAAACACAGCAAACGTGCAGTATGATCGACTGAGTTTATGGGCAAAAACACAGCAAACGTGCAACTAGCTGTATGATCTACTGCGTTTATGGGCCAAAACACAGCAAACGTATAGTAAGATCGACTGAGTTTATGGCCAAAATCAGCAAACGTGCAGTATGATCGACTGAATTTATGGGCAAAAACACAGCAAACTTATATTAAGATCGACTGAGTTTATGGCCAAAAACAGCAAACGTGCAATATGATCGACTGAATTTATGGGCAAAAACACAGCAAACTTATATTGAGATCGACTGAGTTTATGGCCAAAAACAGCAAACGTGCAGTATGATCAACTGAATTTATGGGCAAAAACACAGCAAACGTATAGTAAGATCAACTGAGTTTCTGGCCAAAAACAGCAAACGTGCAGTATGATGGACTGACTTTATGGGCAAAAACACAGCACAGCACAATCTCCTGCCTGACAAATACTAATAGCAGATCTAGCTAAGCTATACAGTGTATAAATATATGTACAACTCCTAAGGATGTATATCTATCTAGTAGAAAAGACACTGTGGGCCAGATTCTCATAGAATTGCGCAGGCGTAGTGTAAGCCATTTACACTACGCCGCCGCAACTTAACAGAGCAAGTGCCGTATTCTCCAAGCACTTGCTCCGTAGTTTGCGGCGGCGTAGTGTAAATGGCCCTGCGTATCCCCGCGTAATTCAAAGGGGGCGGCTTGTATTTAAATTAAGCGCGCCCCGCGACGATCGAACTGAGCATGCGCCGGCCGGGGAAAAAGCCCAGTGCGCATGCTCCAGCTTACGTCGGAAAGCATTGTTGAAACCAACGTCAAAACCACGTGATCGTCATTTACGCAATGCCCTATTCGCAAACAACTTAGTAAAACAACGTAACCGATGGAAAAAGAAGACGCTGACCCGACGCCATACTTAACATGGCAACAACGGAATTTCGTAAGGTTACCCCTCATTATAGCAGGGGTAACCTTACGCTTACGGAAACTACGTAAACGACGACGGGGCGGCGTAAAAACTTTCGGGAATCGGCGTATTAGGCTCATTTGCATAGGCAAATGAGAAAACAACGTAAAGGCCACCTAGCGGCCGGCGTTGTCATTACATCTAAGATCCGACGGTGTAATTGTTTTACACCTGTCGGAACTTTAGTGTATCTATGCGTAAGTGATACGTTTGTATCGAACGCGAAGCTCATCCCTAGTTTAGAACTGTCCCTGCACAAAATTACATTACTATAAGAAAAAAGTAATTTAAAACTGCTTGCAGGTTTAATGTAATGTCTGGTCCCTGCAATATGGATGAAAATCATTCAGAAAAATAGCATGGGTTTCCCCTCCTCCCCTCAGGTCATTACCCAGACCCTTTGGCCCTATATACTTTGAACAGTAGTAAACAGGCGGTGCAAACAAGACCGGGACTGTAGAATCTGTTTGTAATCTTGAACTGGTACTTTTTTAAAGTGTAGCTCCAGCCAAAAGATCTATTTGTAAGCTTTTCGGAAAACATAGAGAAGGGTTATTACCCCTGTAACATTTGTTTTGCTGTCTGTGCGCATCTGTTCAGAAGATTGCACCTCACTTTCTGTCCCAATGACAAATGATTTTTTGAAAATGTGGGTTTTTTAGGATTGGTGATAAAGCATCAGTGGACAGGAGACACCTCTTACAGAAGCTAATTTCCCTTCCTAGGGGTAGAGATGTATAGAACGGTTCGCCGGCGAACATCGCTTGTTCGCATTCGCTGGCGGGGGCGAACATATGCGATGTTCGACCCGCCCCCGATTCGTCATCATTTAACAAACTTTGACCCTGTACCTCACAGTCAGCAGACACATTCCAGCCAATCAGCAGCATACCTTCCCTCCCTGACCCTCCCACCTCTAGGGCAGCATCCATTTTACATTTATTCTAAACCAGTCAGAGTGAGCGGAGGGACAGAGTTACTGCTGCTGATTTTATAGGGAAAGCGATAGCTAGGACAGTGTACTCCAGTCCTGAAAGACTCATCTGATCTTTGCTGTTTGAACAGCGTCCTGACAGCACCCCAAACAGCCCTTTTTAGGGCTAATCATTCAGTCTGTTTTTTTTTCTCTCTAATCTGTGCAGCGTGGTTTACAGAGAGAGAGAGAGTGTGTAATTTTTTGGAGTTAGATTAGGGCAGGCAGGCAGGCAGGCTAGTCAGTTAGAGTTACAGTGTGTAGAGGATATATATGCATTCCAGGTTTTGTATATATATTAAGTTTAGCTAGACTAGAGGTGCAGGGTGCTGTGTAATATAAAGGGGTACAGTGGTGCAGGGTGCTATATAAAGGGGCCCAGAGCTGTGGGGTGCTGTGTAATGTAAGGTGCCCAGGCTCATATAGCGTAAACTGTGCCCACCTGTCCAGTGCCACATCTCATCTATATTTTTTTGGCACAGTTGATAACATATAAGAACAAAATTCACTGCAATACAGAATATTAGTAATTTGTATGCCAGGGTGTCTTTGGCTCATATAGCGTAAACTGTGCCCACCTGTCCAGTGCCACATCTCATCTATATTTTGTTGGCACAGTTGATAACATATAAGAAAAAAATTCATTGCAATACAGAATTTTAGTCATTTGTCTGCCAGGGTGTCTTTGGCTAATATAGCGTAAACGGTGTCCACCTGTCCAGTGCCACATCTCATCTATGTTTTGTTTTCTCAGTTGATAACCTATAAGAACAAAATTCACTGCAATACAGAATATTAGTCATTTGTCTGCCAGGGTGTCTTTGGCTCAAATAGCGTAAACTGTGCCCACCAGTCCAGTGCCACATCTCATCTATATTTTGTTGGCACAGTTGATAACATATAAGAACAAAATTCACTGCAATACAGAATATTAGTCATTTGTCTGCTGAGGTGTATTTGGCTCATATAGCGTAAATTGTGCCCACTTGTCCAGTGCCACATCTCATATCTGGTGGCACAGTAGCTTGCACGCATAGTACAACTAAACTTATCTAAAAAAATGACAGGCAGAGGCAGGCCACCTCACAGGGGCCATCGTGGTCATGGTGCTGTGATTCCTTTTGGCCCTGAGAATAATGCCCAGTGTTCATCAGAGGCCACGTACCCTGAACTCGAAAAGTTCTGAGGACATAGTTGACTGGCTAACACAGGACACCCAATCTTCTACAGCTTACGCTCGGAACTTTGACGCACAGTCCTCCTCCAGCTCAGCTTCGGGCACCTCTCAAGTTACCAGTCGCCCGCTTGCCGCCACCACCAACACTAGTATCACAGCTGCTTTACTTGATCTGTCAGAGGAGTTATTTACACATGAGTTGGAAGAAATGAGTGATGCACAACAATTATTGCCGAGGGATGTAGTTAAAAGGATATGTCTCAGTCAGGCAGCATTACACACATGGACGTATGGTGTGATGATGATGATGATGTTGTACCCGCTGCTGCTTCCTTTGCTGAGTTGTCAGATACAAGTGAAGCAGTTGATGATGACGATGTCACGTGGGTGCCCACTCCAAGAGAAGAAGAGGGGGAATAGATCAGATGGGGAGACAAAGAGGAGGAGGAGACGAGTTGGAAGCAGGGGGAGGTCGTCGCAAGGAGCTAGTGACACAGTCAGACAGCATGTATCGGCACCCGGGGTCAGCCAGACAGCATGCCAATCAACACATGCTGTTGCCACCACCAGAATGCCGTCATTGCAAAGGTCAGCAGTGTGGAATTTTTTTGTGTGTCTGCCTCTGATAACAGCGATGCCATTTGCAACCTGTGCCAACACAAACTGAGTCGTGGGAAATCCAACACCCACCTAGGTACAACTGCTTTGCGAAGGCACATGATCTCACAGCACAAACGCCTATGGGATCAACACATGATGACGAGTACAGCATCTTCAGCCACATCAATCACTGCTGTCCTCCTTGCCCCCTCTCAACCACCCGCCACTCCGTCTCTCACCTTGAGCAGTTCATGCTCATATGCCCACAGTCAGGTGTCTGTCAAGGACATGTTTAAGCGTAAGAAGCCAATGTCACAGTCACCCCCTTGCCCGGCGTCTGACAGCTGGATTGTCGGAACTCTTATGCCGCGTACACACGATCACTTTTGGTGATGTAAAAAAAACGTTGTTTTATCTCACAAAACAAAACAACGTTTTTCAAACTTCATTTTAAAAAACGACGTTGCCTACACACCATAGTTTTCTGAAAATGCTCTTGCAAAGTGCGGTTACGTACACCACGTTCGACGGCACTCTGTTCTATTGAAGCTCCCGTCTCATAACTTGCTTCTGAGCATGCGTGGGTTTAAAAACGTTGTTTTAAACGTCGTTTTGCCCACACACGACATTTTTTGTAAAACAAAAGACGACATTCTGAAAAACGACATAAAAAATTCAAGCATCTTCGAATTTTTTTTTTGTCGTTTTTCAGAAGACATAAAACAACATGAGGGGCGTGGCCTAGCGTCGGACCGTGATGGATGCCTAATCCGAGTCCTCCCGCACAAGGCAGCTGCACTATTTAGCTACCGGCCGCAAAATTACGCACCAGGGCTCTAAAATAAGGTGAGGTCGTCTCCCCAACGTCTCAGCTTCAGATGGACCCTATCCATCCACCCGCAGCTACGATTCCGGCGATGTTCCGGACCCAGCCGGGAGAAGGCCCAAAAGCCGCGGCCTCGCCTAAACTCCCAGCCCTGCACGGCGCTCCAGGACTCAATACGAGCGGCGCGATCGCCGTTAATGGGTCACAGAGCCTCCATTCTCCTCCCTTGCAGCCCCCACAAGCCCTCAGCCTTGCTGACCTACAGGCGAATCTGCAGGCCATGACAGCAGACATTAAATCATCATTCTCTGCAGCCATCACAGAGATAAGGGCTGACATACAAGGCATTGCTGCAGGGACAGGAGCAACAGAACAGGCCACAATGAGAAACGCAGAGGCCATAAAACAGATACAAAGACACACTGACATACATCTAACTCACTTGATTGAATTTAGCCGCCATTTGGAAGATTTGGATAATAGCTGGCGTCGCCATAATATAAGAATCAGAGGAGTCCCGGAACTGGCAGATCAGAACCCTGTAGAACAGACAGCTACAGCAATATTTAATGATGTACTTGACAGACCCCTAGAATCCCCCATTGAATATGAGAGGATCCACAGAGCTCTCAGACCCAGGGGTAGGGATAATGATCCACCTAGAGACATAATTTGCTGTTTGGTGAATTTTCCTCTGAAGGAAGCTGTCCTCAAAAAGGCAAGAGAAAAAAACAGGATCATATTTAATGGAACTGAAATAAAATTATTCCAGGACCTGTCAAATATCACGCTAAACCAACGCAGGGCTCTACGTCCATTGACGGAACTGCTACGCACCAGGGGAATTCCCTATAGATGGAAGTTTCCCTTCTGCCTATCAGCAACATGGAGAGGTCACACCGCTTTTCTGCGCATACCTGATGATATCAGACCGTTCTGCGAATCGTTAAACATCCCAGTGGTTGACGTCCCGGAGTGGTACGACTCCTTCAGGACAAACGAGTCCTGGATTCCAGTTACTGGCAACAACACGCCAAGATCACAAAAAAACAGAGACAGAAGACGCAGGTCCCCATCACCTCAGCATAACCGGAGAAATGATGCCCAAGGTAATCAAGGTAACTCACCACCCAGACGCAGAGACCGCGTTGATCACCAGGATCATATGGACACATAAATCCAAACATGCCCGAATCTGACAGAGCTATCTCACCCAGCTTTCGATCAATGACAGTTTGTTTGCAATACAGTTAATTCCGAGACTCTTGCCAAGTACCCAGATTAGTTTTCCAGTCATATACACACCAGCACAAAGCCCTTGCTCCTTGCCCATAGAAACAAACCCCCATGGTCTCCACTCAAATGCTGCAGTTAGCATTGTTTTGTGTTCCCCTTTTTTTTGTTTTGTTTTCTCTCTTTGTTTCATTCATAGGATATATGCACTGCAATTTAAAGAAAGAGATTTGGAAAAATTGTTGCATAGACAGTGGGCAGGTGTAGTACCAAATTCTACAGGACTTCCGATCCATCTAAGACGACAAACGAATGAACTCCCTTACATAGGTATGGTTTCACTGTCCTTTACAAATGGAAAGACTGCAACTCTAATTTTTGCAAGATGTCAAATATGAACATCTCTGACTTGTGTCGAGATTTTCCTTTTTTTTTTTTTTTTTGCGCCTCCACATGGAACACAGAAGGACAGTTGTGACCTACTTACATGTTTTCATTCTTGTTGACAATTGATGACAGCTTCTGGGTATGTGAACATAATATAATAAGAACTGTATTGATGTTGAGTGGTAACTACTAGACACTGCCACTGATGACCTGGCTCCATGCTTGCCATTCTTTCTCCCTTTTCGATTTAGTTCGGAGGGGAAGAAATAAGTAAAAATGAAAAAACACAGCTTTCTTTCCCATGACATGGCGCTAGGCGTTGTATTATGTAGTAAATATGGTCTTATGTACACAGCGAGAGATTGGTTACCACTGACTCAATTTATCTGTATATATGTTTTTTGCTTTGATTGAGAGGGTGAAAATTGCTCCAGCTTCATTGTCATAGAAATTCAGTTTTCTGTTTACCTCCGGGTTAGACAAGGGCTCCACTAGTTATCTATGATACTTAGACACCGCCTATTGAAAGCATAAATCACCTTGAACCTTTACCTGAAAGCCTTGTCAGAGGCCAACATTACACTTTAAGTTACGATACACTTCAATCACCGCTTCGCAAGTAGTCCTAGGTAATCTGAAGTGACATACTTTTGGCCTCCTATATGCTACAAGTGCTACTCATAGTTTATGGAATTACATAGTTTATTGTAAGAAAAAAAGTATCACATCTTGCATGCATAGAACAAGCTTTGGTATTAACTTCTCTATAGACAAGTTTACTGTTTATTACTCGATGTTGCCATCTAGTGGCGTAACTTCATTATCCCTTTTGCAGTTATTAGCTCAGTTACCTCTCTAGGTTCCAAATCCCAAACTCAATTTCTGGTTGCATGTATGTTTCAAAAGCTCAAACATGAATGTTTGTTTTGAACCACAGTTATTAACATATAAGAAGAATAGAAGCAGATTGCGGGAATATATACTTGTACACATCTTTCATATGTGCCCCAAGCGCTTAATTAAAGGCCAACCTCATTTATATTTTGCATGCAGCTCCAATGTGCCAGTAACTTCAGTTTGCTCAATCAAGAGTTACAGGTATAGAGAGAGAAGAATAAAGTTAGAAAAAATAAATAAAAATAAAGACAGAAGAATTAAACTAACTAAAATACTCTCGTTCATATAGCTCCATCAGGTTCTATATAGTACTCGCACCCACACAAGGGGTGGTTACCCCATCACCCTTTGAACCAACCGGTTCCTTAAAAACAGGATAGTTTAGTGAGACTACTTCTATCCCCGGTTCTCTCCCCCCCCCAAAGAAAAAAACTACCCCTACACTTTTTCCCCCTCCCCCCCCCTTTTTTTTTTTTTTTAATTAACAGCCAAACTAACTCTTCACAAGTTGACATAATGCCTTCTTACAGGGTTCACTCCATCCCACTATCACTAAAAATATTGTCCATAAATGCAAAAGGTCTCAATATCCCGGAAAAGAGAACTAAACTCATCAACGAAATCACAAAACAAAACAAAAAGCCAACGTTACTCTTATACAGGAAACCCACTTCAAATCGGACAAAATTCCAAAAATTAGAGATAAAAGATTTCCAACTTCATTTCACGCTACTAACCCAATAGGCAAGACAAAAGGCGTTTCGATACTGATATCCAGACAGACCCCATTCCAAGTAGTAGACACTCTGATAGACCCCGAAGGACGTTATTTATTCCTGAAAGGAAAATTTCATCAGCACCCTGTCACTATTGCTAATATATATGCCCCAAACTCGAGGCAAGTCCGTAAAATCACAGATCTTTTGACAGCTTTCGCTTCCGGAACCCTGATTCTCGGAGGGGATTTCAACATTCCTTTAAATCCCCTTATAGATACCTCGAATGGTTCATCAAGCTTACCATTTAAGGCCCTGAAACAGATCAAGATACAACTCCAGAACCTTATGTTACATGACACCTGGAGGATTCTGAATCCTCAAGCTAAAGATTACACATACTTCTCTACCATCCACCAAAAGTACTCAAGAATAGATTACCTCCTCCTCTCACAACCGGACCTCCCACTTCTATCAGACTCAAAAATTGAATCCATGACTTTCTCAGACCATCACCCAATAACCATGACCCTGACGTTCCCTGAAAAAATCAACATAACTAAAACCTGGAGACTCAACACTGCCGTATTGAAAGACCCCTCTGACACTCTAGAGTTCAGAGGAGTGTTGAACGAGTATTTTTTGCACAATGAAAATGACGAAACTTCACTGAGCTCACAATGGGAGGCTCACAAATGTGTCATGAGGGGTGTGTTTATTAGAAAACTGACTAACATGAAAAAGCAACAACAATCCAAGATAAGATCCCTACTAGAACGCATTCACCAGTTGGAACGTACGCACAAAAAAACATTAGCAATCTCAAACCTCGAAGAACTAACAAACGCTAGATTACTCCTGTCTGAAGAACTTAACATGAAAATCAAAAGGCAATATATATTGAGACACAGGATATATTACGAACAAGGAAACAAGTTTGGCAGACTGCTTGCAAAAGCAGTCCAAAATAAAAAAAATGCTCACACTATCCACCAGATAAGGGACAAACAAGGGGTGTTGCGTTCTTCGAGTGATGAAATTGCAAAGCAATTTGAACTCTATTACGAAAACCTATATAACATTCCCTCCAACCCTAGATGCCCGCAGAACTCAGATAAAAGAGAGAAGCTTATACATGACTTCTTAGAACAATACGGCCCACCCCGAATCTCAGGTGATATTGCAAAACAGTTAGAAAACCCCATCTCAGGTGTAGAATTCGATAAAGCTATTAAAGAAATGAAAATAGGCAAAGCCCCCGGCCCAGACGGACTACCTCTACAATATTACAAGACTTTCTCTGAAATACTGAAACCAAGGTTCCTAAAAACATTCCAGTCTCTTGGTTCAACACAACAACCTCCCAAACAACTTTTAGAAGCGCATATTACGGTAATACCAAAGGAAGGTAAAGACACGACCCAGGTTACCAACTATAGGCCAATTTCCTTAATAAATGTTGACGTGAAAATCTACGCCAAAATTCTCGCAAACAGAATACTCCCCTTGTTGACCTCCTTAGTTGCCTTAGATCAGGTGGGATTTATCCCAGGTAGGGAAGGCCGAGACAATACGATAAAAGCTCTTAACATAAGTCATTGGGTAAGCTCTAAACAGAAACAGGGATTTTTCTTATCCTTGGATGCCGAGAAGGCGTTCGATAGAGTGGCCTGGGACTTCATAGATGCAGTTTTAAAACATATAGGCTTACTGCCTGTGATGAGAACATATATTAAGGTTTTGTATTCTAATCCAACAGCACGAGTTAGAGTCAATGGCCTCCTATCGAACGCCTTTCAGCTGCGCAACGGAACTAGACAGGGATGCCCCTTGTCCCCACTCTTATTTGTTCTAACACTCGAACCCCTGCTCAATAAAATTAGATCAAATAGTGATATCAAGGGGATTGATATTCATGATAAAACATATAAAATAGCGGCCTTCGCTGATGACTTGCTACTCTTCCTCTCCAACCCTCATATCTCCATACCAAATCTTCTTAAAGATCTAGATCACTTCCATCTACTCTCCAATTTAAAAAATCAACTACTCCAAATCAAACGCTCTCAATATATCACTGCCTACTAGCTCGGTAGAATTATGCAAACTAAACTTCCCATTTAGATGGGCTAAACACAGCATCACATATCTTGGAACTGAAATCCCATCTAAACTCAAAGACCTCTTCCATCTCAATTATGAACCTATCCTGAAAGAAACTCGGGAAGATTTGAAGAGATGGAATGCCCTAAATGTATCCTGGTTCGGGCGAGCATCCTTAATAAAAATGAACATTCTGCCAAGATTCCTATATATCATGCAGACAATCCCAATCAAAATCCCCTTATCTTTTTTCGCTGCCTTCAGAAGAGCCTGCTCCTCATTCGTTTGGAGGGGCAAATCCCCTAGAATCAAGTTCTCGAAACTGACCCTACCCAAGCACAAAGGAGGTATAGCCTTACCTGACCTTAGGAAATATCATCAAGCCGCCCTGCTGACGAGAATTGTAGATTGGAATATACACCACACAGTTAAAGACTGGGTAACCCTCGAACAAGCACAGGTCCCCCATGGACTAAAAAATATGCCATGGATCAATCCTAAATATCATACAAATTCTATCAAATCTCATCCCCTTATTGGCCCTACATTAGAAAGCTTCCGAAATACGTTTAAAAACAAATCTCCCTCACCTTGGCTCAGCCCTCTTACACCACTCCGACATAATCCAGACTTCCCGCCAGGCACGGAAAAGTCGTTCCCATCACATCAGTGGCCATACAGAGACATCCTGGCAAAACACTTCTTCAAACATGGTAAACTCCTCTCTAGAGATGACATTTTAAAAGATATCGAACCATCCCTCCTATCTCATTGGAATTATACTCAAATCAGACATTTCCTAAATAAAAAAGACAGTCTTCATCATTGGACCAGACCTCTCACTTCATTAGAAACTCTCTGCACTAAAACATCCCTCCTCAGGCATATTATCTCGACAGTCTACAAATCACTATTTGAGGAAAACACTGACTTCTCCAGCCCATCTTGTAAAGCATGGGAAAGAGATTTAAACATAGACCTGACTGAGGATGACTGGGAGACAATATACCTATATGCTCACAAAGGTTCATTGAATGTGGCCACACAAGAAAGTGGTTTCAAGATTATAACCAGATGGTATAGAACCCCCACAATCCTCCACAAAATTTCACCCCTGGTATCCGATAGATGTTGGAGATGTAAACGAGAGGAAGGCTCCATGCTACACATATGGTGGTCATGCCCTTTAATTCAATCTTTTTGGATAGCGGTGCATGAAACCATTAAATTGATTACATCGTCAAACTTAAGTTTCACCCCTGCTCAATATTTATTACATTTCAGTTTTATGCCTAAAAATCAGTATTTGAAATCACTTCCTATGTTCATGATAAATGCGGCACGACATTGTATCCCCTCACACTGGAGATCCCCTCATACACCAACAAAGGCGGAATGGTTCAGGAGAATTAACAGCATGGAAAGAGTTGAGGAACTCATAAGTATATCCCAAGAAAAAATTACCAATTTCTATGCTATCTGGCACAACTGGACAACATTTACAAATCTACTGTAAAGTAAAACTTAAGTCTTCTCATAACCGGTGATCCCCCCTTTTCTTTCTTTTTTTTTTTTTTCTTCTTTTATCTTCCCCCTCCCCTCTTACCCCTCACCCCCCTTCCCCTACATGAATGCGCTTGTCTAAACACCTATACTGTTCATTCATTCTAAATTGAACATAATGAAGATAAATCTGTAATTTATATGCCACCATGAATGTTATTGTTTGCAACTCCTACATGATTGTCTTCTGATGTATACAATCTTTCATTGTTACGATACTTCTATAAATATACAATGTATTATGCTTTATTATTCTTCCAATAAAGATTCTTTGTGAAAAAAAAAAAAAACAACATTTTGCCCACACACAATCATTTTAAATGACGTTTTTTAAAACGTTGTTTTATTTCATCACAAAAAACGACCATGTATACGCGGCATTAGCCCGCCAGCTTTTACCATACAAGCTGGTGGAGTCTGGGGCCTTCAAAAAATGTGTAGCTATTGGGACACCACAGTGGAAGGTACCCGGCCGAAATGTATTTTCACAAAAGGCAATCCCCAACCTGTACTCTATTGTGCAAAAGGAAGTCATGGCATCTCTGGCACACAGTGTTGGGGCAAGGGTCCATCTGACCACTGATACCTGGTCTGCAAAGCACGGTCAGGGCAGGTATATCACCTACACTGCGCATTGGGTAAACCTGCTGACGGCTGCCAAGCATGTAATGTGTGGCTCTGCAGAGGAGTTGGTGACACCGCCACGACTTGCAGGCAGGCCTGCTGCCACCTCCTCTACTCCTCCTTCTCCATCCTCTGCGATAACCTCCTCGGCTGAGTCCTCTTCTGGTGCATCTTGCTCCACATCACCTGCACCCCCCCAGCTCCCCAGGGGCTATTCCACATCCCGGATACGACAGTGTGACGCCATCTTGGGGTTGACTTGCCTGAAATCAGAGAGTCACACCGGACCAGCACTCATGTCCGCCATGAACACACAGGTGGATCAGTGACTGACTCCGCACCAACTGGAGATCGGCAAAGTGGTGTGTGACAACGGAAGCAATTTGTTGGTGGCACTGAATTTAAACAAGTTGACACATGTGCCGTGCATGACTGACACATTGGAATTCAACACACCTAATGTTCGACCGCCTGCTCCAACAAGAAAAAGCAGGCAACGAGTATTTGTATGACTGGAGTGCTAGGACAGCCTCTGTGCAGCTGGGATTTTTTTTGCCACGTTACTGGACGCTCATGCGCAATGCCTGTAAACCTAGTCAGTTGCACTGAAGGGACCATCAGCGACATCATCCCATTTGTTTTCTTCCTGGAGCGTTCCCTGCAAAGAGTTCTTGATCAGGCCGTAGATGAGCGTGGAGTGGAAGAGGAAGAGTTGTGGTCACCATCACCACCAGAAACAGCCTTATCAGCATCGCTTGCTGGACCTGCGGCAATGCTGCAAGAGGAGTCTGAGGAAGAAAAGTCAGAGGAGGAATGTGGCTTTGAGGAGAAGGAGGTGGAAGACCAACCACAGCAGGCATCCCAGGCTGCTCGTTGTCACCTATCTGGTACCTGTGGTGTTGTACGTGGTTGGGGGGAAGAACAGACCTTCGGTGAGATCAGTGAGGACGAGGAACGGGACATGAGTAGCTCGGCATCCAACCTTGTGCACATGGGGTCTTTCATGCTGTCGTGCCTTTTGAGGGACCTTCGTATAAAAAGGCTGAAGGAGAAGGACCTGTACTGGGTGGCCATGCTACTAGACCCCGGTATAAGCAGAAATGTTACCGAATTACCGGAAGTCGGAAAGAATGCAGCAGTTCCAAAATAAATTAAAAAGTATGCTTTACACAGTGTATAAGGGTGATGACACAGCACAACGGGAATCTAACAGGGGAAGAGGTGAAAGTAAGCCTCCTCCTACCATGACCACGCCGGCAAGGACAGGACGCTTTACAGATGTGTTGTTGATGGAGGACATGCAGAGCTTTTTAAGTCCTATGCATCGCCACAGCCCTTCGGGGTCCACCCTCAGAGAATGACTACCTCGCCTGCAGATATCGACACTCTGAGGAGCGATGAACCCCTTGACTACTGGGTGTGCAGGCTTGACCTGTGGCCTGAGCTATCCCAATTTGCAATAGAACTTCTGGCCTGCCCCACTTCAAGTGTCCTTTCAGAAAGGACCTTCAGTGCAGCAGGAGGTATTGTCACTGAGAAGAGTAGTCGCCTAGGCCAAAAAAGTCTAGATTACCTCAAGTTTATTAAGATGAATGAGGCATGGATCCCGAAGGGACTGACAGTGGGCGATACATTTAAATAAAAAAGGCATGATGAGAAGAGCTGCCTTGGGCTAAAAATGGTCCACACGCTGCTGTATTTTATCTCTGCATGCCGGATGACTTGCGTGACTTATCCGCCACCAACTAGGGTTCAAGTCTCAATGTTTTAGTGCACTTTCTGCCTTGAAAACATAAATTTTTATGGCCGCTATTACAGCATCTGCTGCAACAATACCTAATTTTTCAGGCATGTGTATGTGCCTAAATTTCTGGCCTCTGGTGCAGCACTGTGGCTGCAAAATCAAAACCAAAAAAAAGGCACATAGATGTGTCAATTCCCCTTCGTGATCATTACCTTGTTGTGGTGAAGGGGCTTGCGTATCACAATGAAGCGACCACCTCTATGAGTGTGTTGGCAATGGCAATGTTGGCACACCCCAGATGATACCATCGTTGCTTCATTGTGAACAGACAAAAAGCCATCGGCTGGATAATTTTGCATAGAAAAAACATTAATTTTCTTTGTAATCATCTAAGGTGATCATTAACCACTTAAGACCCGGACCAAAATGCAGGTAAAGGACCTTGCCCCTTTTTGCGATTCGGCACTGCGTCGCTTTAACTGACGTGCAACGTGGCTCCCAAACAAAATTGGCGTCCTTTTTTCCCCACAAATAGAGCTTTCTTTTGGTGGTATTTGATCACCTCTGCGGTTTTTATTTTTTGCGCTATAAACAAAAATAGAGCGACAATTTAAAAAAAAATGCAATATTTTTTACTTTTTGCTATAATAAATATCCCCCAAAAATATATAAAAAAACATTTTTTTTCCTCAGTTTAGGCCGATACGTATTCTTTTACGTATTTTTGGTAAAAAAAATCACAATAAGCGTTTATCGGTTGGTTTTCGCAAAATTTATAGCGTTTACAAAATAAGGGATAGTTTTATTGCATTTTTATAATTTTTTTTTTTTTACTACTAATAGCGGCGATCAGCGATTTTTTTCGTGACTGCGACATTATGGCGGACACTTCGGACAATTTTGACACATTTTTGGGACAATTGTCATTTTCACAGCAAAAAATGCATTTAAATTTGCATTGTTTACTGTGGAAATGACAGTTGCAGTTTGGGAGTTAACCACAGGTGGCGCTGTAGGGGATGTGTGCCTATGTGTTGTGTTTACAACTGTAGGGGGGTGTGGCTGTAGGTGTGATGTCATCGATCGCGTCCCCCTATTACAGGGATGACGCGATCGATACTACGGCCACAGAGAAGCACGGGGAAGACATGTGTACACACGGCTCTCCCCGTTCTTCCGCTCCAGGGACGGATCGCCGCACTGCAGCGGCGATCGGGTCCGCGAATCCCGCGGTCCCGGAGCTTCGGTCCGGGTCGCGGGCGCGCGCCCGAGGGCGCGCGCCCGCGACCCACGGCTGGGTACTAAAATCAACGTATATATACGTTGATGTGCCCAGCCGTGCCATTCTGCCGACGTAAATGTGCAGTAGGCGGTCCTTAAGTGGTTAAAGCCTAGGGTTAGGGTTACAAATAGGGTTAGGGTTACAGCATGAATAAGCATTGCACGATATGAAACATGTCAGCTTTTGTTCTTTTGTCCACTCATTTTTGACTGCAGCAAATTTTGGTTGTTTTTTGATTTTCATTTTTAGAATAAAGACACTGTTTTTAACCACTTAAGCCCCAGGCCAATATGCTGCTAAATGCCCAAAGGCGTTTTTACAATTCGGCACTGCGTTGCTTTAACAGACAATTGCGCGGTTGTGCGACGTGGCTTCCAAACAAAATTTGCGTCCTTTTTTTCCCACAAATAGAGCTTTATTTTGATGGTATTTGATAGTCAAACATTTAGGCCAAATGTTTTTATTTTTATTTATTTCAGCCACATAATTTTAGTAAAAAAAATTGCAAAAAAAAAAAAAAGGTACCTAGCGGCAACAGCGACACTAATACAGCGATCAGAAAAACGATCGCTTAGTGACGCTGGCAATAGGGGGTGAAAGGGATAACTAGGGCGGTGATCAAGTGGTTAAACCTTTATTAGGGGGGTACGGGGGCTACCCTGGACCTAACACTAACTGCCTGTCACACTAAATGTCACACTGACACTAAATGCAGTGATCAGTAAATATATTAGTGACACTGTGACAGGGGACTGGGGGGGTGATCTGAAAGACTTAAGTGTGCCTATGTGTGTGGTGTCAGTGTACTTGTGATGTCTTCTCTCCTCTCGCCGGATTGAAAATCCTGCCGAGAGGAGAGCTGACATCACTTCCTCTGCCTGTGTTTACATTACATAGGCAGTGCACTGCAGGGAGGACATGGATTCGCTGGGAGTGATCGTGAGGGGGCAGCTATAAACGAATAGCCGCCCCCTCATCCCGGACCGCTCCCACAGAGTTACCGACCGCCTCAAGTACCGGGGGGGTCCCGATCGGACCCCGACCCACGTCTAGGCAGGGATGTACAGGTAAGTCCATCTGCCTGTACATGCCATTCTGCCGACGTATATGTACATGCGGCGGTAGGGAAGTGGTTAAGGTGTGCGGCGGTCCAGGATTCCTTTCATCATATGTATTTGTGCACAGCCAGCACCCTTTCAGTCCACTGGGATGGAAGCAAAGGGGATTAGCAGTTTTCAGAGCGGTATACATCACTTCAACCCTAACCCTATCTGTAACCCTAACCCTGTCTGTAACTTACAGACAGGGTTAGGTTTACAGATAGGGTTAGGGTTACAGATAGGGTTAGAGTTACAGATAGGGTTAGGGTTACAGACAGAGTTAGGGTTACAGATAGGGTTAGGGGTACACATAGGGTTAGGGTTACAGACAGGGTTAGGGTTCCAGATAGGGCTAGGGTTCCAGATAGGGTTAGGGTTACAGACAGGGTTAGGGTTAGAGTTACAGACAGGGTTAGGGTTACAGACAGGGTTAGGGTTAGAGATAGGGTTAGGGTTAGAGTTACAGACAGGGTTAGGGTTGGAGATAGGGTTAGGGTTAGAGTTACAGATAGGGTTAGGGTTTCAGACTGGGTTAGGGTTACAGACAGGGTTAGGGTTACAGATAGGGTAAGGGTTACAGACAAGGTTAGGGTTACTGATAGGGTTAGGGTAACAGATAGGGTTAGGGTTACAGACTGTAACCCTAACCCTATCTGTAACCCTAACCCTTAGCCTATCTGTAACCCTAACCCTTACACTACCTGATAGATACAACATCATACCTGATGTTTTAAAGCACGTTGTTCCAAACAATTTAGAAATGTTAGGTGATTTATGCCCTTTATGGATTCAAAACGGACTCTGTGACAACTACGTAATTTTCCATGGGAGTTTTGCCATGGATCCCCCTCCGGCATGCCACAGTCCAGGTGTTAGTCCCCTTGAAACAACTTTTCCATCACTATTGTGGCCAGAAAGAGTCCCTGTGGGTTTTAAAATTTGCCTGCCGATTGAAGTCTATGGCAGTTCGCCCGTTCGCGAACATTTGCGTAAGTTCGCGTTCGCCGTTCGCGAACGCAAAATTTTAGGTTCACGACATCACTACTCACAACATACAATGGGCCTGAAGTGTGCGCTGAGTGTATACTTAGGTCTTAATCTCTTGTAAGCTCAACTACATTTATTCTTTGAGAAACATTGAAGGGAGATGGTACAGTGCAGCATGGGGACATCTATTGGAGGCTTCTGTGAAGATAGTAAAAGTAGCGATGGTATAAGACTCCATAAAAACGGAGTAGGGTAACATAATAATAAAGCTATATGGGTAAATGTCTACAATATAATAAATTAGTATAACCCCCCAATATCAATATGTATAAAGGAACCGGGTGGAATAGGGTATCTTGTGAAGAAGAATAGATGTTACTCCTAAGGGGTGCAGTAGTTGTGGGGGACTGGGAGCCAAGAGAAATCCAGCCAGTGACGAGCTTAAGAGGGCACGGCCCCAAAACACACATAGCGTGCATGTGGGTCAGGAGGTGCCGCCGTCTGAACGTCATAAACGTCTGACGGTTGGCGCCAAACACAGGACCCACGTGGTGCACGCAGTTGGACAATGCCGCCAACGCCGCAGTGTCCCAGGACGCAATACACGTGAAGGCATATGCGTGGTGTTGATGTGCAGCGCATGACATCCGCCCACCCCGATGTGCGGGGGGAGGAGGGGTCATCAGCGGTGCACATCGCATTTCCCAGGGCTGACCTTTCGGGTCATACCGACGCAGGTCGGGCAATGTGGAAGTAATTTTACTTTCAGTGTAGCTGTTCCTATAGAATGCTTTACAATATTCATGCATGTGCAGATTGTTTCTTAAATCTTATGGGAAGCTTACAAACATTATTAATTTTGTTGTTTTTTATAATTGTATTTATGGTTCTGAATACTATCAATTATATTATATTTATATGTATATAAATCTTTGTTTTACCTTTGTTCAAATGTACCGAATAAAATTATTGTAATTTCAACTAATTGATAATTGGTTTTCCCTTAAGACTGTGTGCTCCATCTAAAGTCCCCTTTGTTTGCATCCATTCCCCTCTCCCTTCAATGTTTCTCCATCCAGCCAGGGATGGGGGTACATGCCTTTTATTGCCTTGGCCCCATTTAAAGTCCCACTTTGTCATTTATTTCCTACATTTATTCTTTGGTGAAGGATCATCTATTAATCACTGATGTTTTTTCCCCTCACTTAATGAATGGAAGTGCGTTATGGACTTGAGCTCACATATATAACTGACTTTACCATCTTTCTATAGACCTATTCACTGGGTTTATGTAATTTTAGTGCCACACGGTTTTTGTTTTTTATCTGAAGTGTGCGCTGGCCTAATGGACGGTACGCCAAAATAAGGGGGCATACCCTGTTAAATGATGGATGTTGTGGAGAGGAATGAAACTGGGAATTCCTGTAAAATGGGATGGGGGGGTGGGCTAAGTGTGCCGGAAGCCTGTGCTAAAGCAGGAAGCTGATGGAGCCCAGAGGCCGATGAGGGGGTTATATAGGCTGCCGGGCTCCTCCCATAAATACAGGCCGCTGCTCGGCCTTCTCACTTATGGTTGGAGCCCTATGGTCGATACGGACTTGGACACAGACTGAGTAGGACTCACAACATACAATGCGCCTGAAGGACGGTACTCCAAAATAAGGGGGCAAAGACATTCAGGTAAGGGTATAGTTTTATTGAGTGTATGTGCCTAATTTTTCTGGCCTCTGGTGCAGCACTGTGGCTGCAAAATCAAAACCAAAAAAAAGGCACATAGATGTGTCAATTCCCCTTCGTGATCATTACCTTGTTGTGGTGAAGAGGCTTGCGTATCACAATGAAGCGACCACCTCTATGAGTGTGTTGGCAATGGCAATGTTGGCACACCCCAGATGATACCGTCGTTGCTTCATTGTGAACAGACAAAAAGCCATCGGCTGGATAATTTTGCATAGAAAAAACATTAATTTTCTTTGTAATCATCTAAGGTGATCATTAAAGCCTAGGGTTAGGGTTACAGATAGGGTTAGGGTTACAGACAGGGTTAGGGTTACAGCATGAATAAGCATTGCACGATGTGAAACATGTCAGCTTTTGTTCTTTTGTCCACTCCTTTTTGACTGCAGCAAATTTTGGTTGTTTTTTGATTTTCATTTTTAGAATAAAGACACTGGGGTAGATTCATGTACAGATCCGACGGTGTATCTACCGATACACCGTCGGATCTGTGAGATCCGACGCTCGGATCTATGCGGCTGATTCCTCGAATCAGGTTCCGCATAGATCTCCCTTAGAGCCGACTGGTGTAAGTGAGTTACACTGTCGGTTCTTAGGCTGCATTCTCCCGCCGTCCGCTAGGTGGCGCTTCTTTTTTTCTACGCGACGAATATGCAAATGAGGATAACCGCCGATTCAGAACCGAACGCCCGGCCGTCGCTTTTTTTTTACGTCGTTTGCGTTCGTCTTTTTCCGGCGGATGGTTTACCCCTGCTATATGCGGGGTAAGTGCGGCGGATCCTATGTTAAGTATGGCCGTCGTTCCCGCGTCGAGTTTTGAATTTTTTACGTCGTTTACGTAAGTCGTCCGGGAATACGGCCATACGTTAATTGCGTTAACATCGAAAACAATGACGTCCTTGCGACGTCATTTAAAGCAATGCACGTCGGGAAAATTTTGCCGGCGGCGCATGCGCAGTACGATCGGCGCGGGGACGCGCGTGATTTAAATAGTAAACTCCCCCTAGCCGCGGAATTTGCATTCCGCCGGGGGATTTACGATCCGCCAGGGCTAATTACGAGGCAAGTGCTTTCTGAATACAGCACTTGCCTCAAAAACTGGTGCAGGCGGATCGTAAACAAGATAGATCACGCGGACCAAAAGATCCGCTGATCTACATGAATCTACCCCACTGTTTTTAACCACTTAAGCGGCGGACCAATATGCTGCTAAATGCCCAAAGGCGTTTTTACAATTCGGCACTGCGTTGCTTTAACAGACAATTGCGCGGTTGTGCGACGTGGCTCCCAAACAAAATTTGCGTCCTTTTTTTCCCACAAATAGAGCTTTATTTTGATGGTATTTGATAGTCAAACATTTAGGCCAAAATGTATTCAGCCACATGTTTTTTTTTTTTAACAGAAGGAATATTTATTGAAATAGTCACACGATTACAGGCTTATACAGTACAGGTAGTACAGCTCAGAGCATCAAGACATCCAGAGGTATTCACATTGGGAAGTACAGGCTAGACACACAACCAGCATTCCTAATAAGTAATTGTAAATTTAAATTTAAAAATGTAAATTTAAGAGGGGGAAGGGCAGGGGGGGGGGAAGAGGAGTAGGGAGGGAGGGGGAGGAAGCTCAGCACCCCCGGTACCATAACTCATCCCTCAATTAGGAGGAGGAGGGGAGGGGAAGAGAGGGAGGGGGGAGCTGAAAGGGTCCTCCGCCCCCGCCAAGGGGGCGAAGGACTAGCAAATAACAGGTCATGTCAAACCATTAGGCGTCGGGCCGCCACCCATGCTGCCCAAATTTTTTCGAACTTCTGAGGGCAGTTACGCCCCATGTATGTTAGCTTGTATAGGGGCAGAGTGTCATTGATCAGCTTACGCCAAAGGGACAGCCCAGGGGGCTCTGAAGCCTTCCACTGGAGCAGGATCGCCTTTCTGGCATAAAAGGCAGAGTAGAAAATAAACATTTTTTTGTGGGTCGTGGTGGGCAGGTTATCAGTGATCCCTAGCAGCAGTATCAAGGGGTCCAACGCAACAGCCATGCCACAAATCGAGGTCATATCAGCTACCACTTGCTCCCAAAATTCCTGAATCCGTGGGCAGAGCCAAACCATATGTATAAAATTTCCCACTTCTGACCTACACCTAGGGCATTTATCCTCAGAGGTGCGGTAAATCACCGCCAGCCTCTGTGGCGTATAGTAAACCCTGTGGATGAACTTCAATTGTATAAATCGTTCCCTCGCGGAAATCATAAGGGGGATGCACTGCTGCATACCCTCGGACCAGTCCTCAGTCGTGAGGGCCGGCAGATCTCTTTGCCAGGCCGAAAAAGCCCGCGAAGCCCCAGGGCCCGTCGCACAGGTCAGTCTAAAATAGATAGACGAAAGCGTTCTATCTGTGAAGCGTGAGGAGAGGACTCGCTCCACCGAGTGGGGCTCTACCTGAATAGGGTCCGGGAACTGCGCTCGGACCGCATGGCGGAGCTGGAGGAATCGAAAAAACATCCAGGATGGTAGCCCAAACTTACCTTTCAAGGACGCAAAAGTGAGCAATCGACCCTCCGGCATGATATCTCAGAGTGTTTTGACCCCGTATCTTGCCCACAACTGCGGGTCTGGCACAGTCCTCAGGTGGGGCAAAGATGGGTTCCCCCACAAGGGGACGTGGGGGGAGAAGGTTCCAGGCCGAATCAGAAGCCTCGAAACCTGTCCCCACACCGTCACCGTGGTCTTCATAGGCGTAGTAATTAGTGGGCTAGCCCTGACCCCGCGATATACCAAATTACTCAATTCGGTATAAGACCCCAAAACCGCTGCCTCGAGGGTAGTTGCCGGGTTGGCACAGTCCTGCGCAAACCACCACCGGACCGACACCAGGACGGCCGCCCAGTAGTATTTCTGAAAGTTAGGGAGGGCCAGACCTCCCTCCGACAGGGGGAGCTGCAGTATCGGCCTACCCACCCGCGGGACCGTGGCCTGCCAGATAAACGAGCCGACCACCCGATCCAGCTTAGAAAAAAAGGCCCTGGGGATACCTATCGGTGTGTGCCTGAACACGTATAGAAACTTGGGGAGGAAGGTCATCTTAACTAAGTTGACTCTACCCACCGGCGTGAGGGGCAGGGTCTTCCAGGTCGCACACTTTAGGAGGAACTGCTGAAAAATGGGTTGCACATTAGACTCAACATAGTCGTGGAGGCGTCGCCGGACCCGAATGCCCAGGTATTTAAAATCGTCCACCCACTGAAGGGGGCCGGCAGGGGAGAAGGAGGGGGGAGCCGCGCAGAGAGAAGAGGACCGACTTGTCCCAATTAACCCTTATACCCGAGAACCTACCAAAGACATCAATAAGGAGTAAGGCGGCTGACAGGGAACTACGGGGGTCATTAAGGTAAAGGAGAGTGTCGTCCGCATACATGGACACCTTCTCAACAATGGGGCCAACCTGTATACCGACAACTTCCGGAGAGGATCGGAGCAACATCGCCAGAGGCTCGATGGCTAGGGCAAATAGTGCCGGGGAGAGGGGGCACCCCTGCCTCGTACCCCGGTGAAGTGGGAAAGGCGCGGAGAGGACACCATTTGTGCGAACTCTAGCGGTTGGGTTGGCATACAGCAACCGAATCCAGGATATGAACCGTGGACCCAGGCCAAACCTCCGAAGAACCGCCCACAGGTATTCCCACTCCACCGAGTCAAAGGCCTTCTCAGCGTCCAAGGAGGCCACCACTTCCTCCCCCTCCCCCCGGCCGCCCGGTCAATAACTGTAAAGAGCCTCCGCAAGTTGATGTCCGTCCCCTTACCCGGCATGAAGCCAGTCTGGTCCCCATGAATCAAAGAAAGTATCACCGCATTCAGGCGAGT
Source organism: Rana kukunoris (assembly GCA_029574335.1). NCBI lineage: Eukaryota > Metazoa > Chordata > Amphibia > Anura > Ranidae > Rana > Rana kukunoris. Next base: position 41,773 of record JAJQKJ010000137.1, read on the forward strand.
CGCCAGTACCTTAGCGAGTATCTTCGCGTCAACGTTTAAAAGAGAGATCGGACAATAGGACGAGCATAGGGAAGGGTCCTTCCCCGGCTTTGGGATCACCACCACAACAGCCCGCTGCATAGAAGGGGGCAGCGCGTGCCCCTCAAGAGAGGCCAGCAGTGCCCCCCTAAACCGCGGCAGCAGGGAAGCCCCGTGCGTTCTGAAGAACTCTGCTGGCAAACCATCATCACTAGGAGTTTTCCCTGCCTGTAGGGAGGCCACTGCCACCTGAATTTCTTTCAGGGTGATCGTGGCGTCCAAGGCCCGGCTGGGCCTCCTCCGACAAGACAGGGAAGTCCAGCCCACCCACAGGGAAGTCCCAACCTTTCCCCCATTTTTATCTTGCTTTAGGGATGGAGGTCCATGGACAGGTTTGGCAGTGCTCCCCTGCCACCCACGTGGGAGGTATTGATGACCCCAAGGACAATATTACATGTCCTGGGTCCTTTGCATCTTGGACACAATCACTTTGTTTCCTATGATACTCAGCAGCACATTTGCTTTGTGTCACGATATGGGTTTGGTTTGCTGTCCTTGCATATCCAGGTCCAGTCTTTGCCTGTAATCCGGGAGCTGCGATGCTTACCGTGTGCTCCCCCACCTCCTTTTCCCCTCTGTTTTCTTTCAGGGGCGGTGAGGAATCACCTTAGGAATGGGGGGTGGGTGGGCGCCCCCTACGCATCGGCGCCACACCTCCTGACTCACATGTGACACCATTCGCAGCGTCACGACGTGGGTCACGTGTTCCTCTATCTTAGCCGGTCCAGTTGGGGAATATGGGTGCTCTCCACACGCGGATATCTCGTGTGTCAGAGTCCCTCCCCACCGTGGCCACGCCTGTGTGACGCTGGTACATATCAGCGTGCACACGTGCAGGTCAGCTGTACCTTACCTTCGCAGTCCAAGTGCTACAATTTCCAGGACAGGTATATCCTGCCTTAACAGTTCAGTCCTTACCAGTTTAGGATGCAGGTAAGCCATATCAGGCCCCCTAATTTTTCCCTCTACCAGCTAATCTTTACTCTAACCCATTGTTTGTGAGCAATTGAGGATTGTCCCTGCTACTTGTTTATTTTTTCATTAGCTATACCCCCTGGCCATTTGGATATTATACATATGGTCATCTACTTTACTCTATTACTTAGAATAGAAATAGGGGGGGGAGTCGCGCTAAACGTGAGACAATGCTTACTGATAGCACAGTGTAATATCAAAAATTATAATGAAATAAAAAACCACAATTGCTATTAGTGAAGTCCACACAATGTGATGATATATGAACAAATAAACCTAAAAAAGTCAACCGTAAACAAAAGGGATTAGATTCTTGATATTGGTCAAAAGTCCATCAATATAGCCAGTGACGTTGGATCTTGATACACCAAAGATGTGAAAAAAACAGTGTCCCGTTACATTCATGTAGATCTTGCACTTGTAGAATTTCAATAAGCAGTGACAACACCGAAAAGAAAAGAAAAAACTTTCATAGTGTAATACTGTTATAAAAAAATATATATGCACCCGTGAAAAATAGCTATATAGTGGACAGAAAACAATGACAACCCTTCACCATGGGGCACAGTTCACACTGACCCTTACCAGATCGTAAGACCCTCTCGAGGTCAAGTGCAGCCTTAAGGATGGTCAATATGGGCTTCGTTTTATAGCATCATGTTTTCCTCAGGTGAAACAAAAAAGAAAAACTTTTCATAGTGTGGATTGCATGGAAATAAACACAATCACCCGTGAGAGAAACAACAAATACTGTGAGGGAGAGGGGTGCTGGTACCACCACCGAACGCACACACTGACCCTTACCAGATAATGAGATCCACTCTAGGATCAATGTAGGCAGCAAGGGGGTGAATGCACTGTGTATGATGTATCAGAAACCAGTCCTCGATGTGTCACAGCATAAAGACAGAAGGAAACCAAAAATAGTGTGAAATCCTTAAAAAAATTATTCTGGGAAGCTGCAGCGCCAACTCCGGAGTTGGCGCTGCAGCTTCCCAGAATAAATTTTTTAAGGATTTCACACTATTTTTGGTTTCCTTCTGTCTTTATGCTGTGACACATCGAGGACTGGTTTCTGATACATCATACACAGTGCATTCACCCCCTTGCTGCCTACATTGATCCTAGAGTGGATCTCATTATCTGGTAAGGGTCAGTGTGTGCGTTCGGTGGTGGTACCAGCACCCCTCTCCCTCACAGTATTTGTTGTTTCTCTCACGGGTGATTGTGTTTATTTCCATGCAATCCACACTATGAAAAGTTTTTCTTTTTTGTTTCACCTGAGGAAAACATGATGCTATAAAACGAAGCCCATATTGACCATCCTTAAGGCTGCACTTGACCTCGAGAGGGTCTTACGATCTGGTAAGGGTCAGTGTGAACTGTGCCCCATGGTGAAGGGTTGTCATTGTTTTCTGTCCACTATATAGCTATTTTTCACGGGTGCATATATATTTTTATAACAGTATTACACTATGAAAGTTTTTTCTTTTCTTTTCGGTGTTGTCACTGCTTATTGAAATTCTACAAGTGCAAGATCTACATGAATGTAACGGGACACTGTTTTTTTTCACATCTTTGGTGTATCAAGATCCAACGTCACTGGCTATATTGATGGACTTTTTGACCAATATCAAGAATCTAATCCCTTTTGTTTACGGTTGACTTTTTTAGGTTTATTTGTTCATATATCATCACATTGTGTGGACTTCACTAATAGCAATTGTGGTTTTTTATTTCATTATAATTTTTGATATTACACTGTGCTATCAGTAAGCATTGTCTCACGTTTAGCGCGACTCCCCCCCCTATTTCTAGTTTATTTTATGTTGTATAACATTTTTGAGTCGCAGCTTTTTATTTTATTCATTTATTTTTTATATGTGGTATGCGCAATTTTCTTTCCTTTTATATTACTTAGAATACCCTTATAGATATATTATCTCTATATTTGCTCATCCAATATTCATTTGTATCCTTCATATCTTATCAGGATACTATTATATACTTCTTATGTATTCTTTATTCTTAGACTCCCTTCAGGTATCCATGACTGATGAAACACTGTATCCAACCTTGAATATTGGCACTCTGGGCTTGCGTCTTGTAGGGGGTGAGGCTATGCGCCCTGCCAGCACGCTGCTCTTTTGTACCTCAGCTCCCGGGACAGGTAACCTTTTGGTCCAGGCTCTTTACTTGTCACATCCCACTGCAGTTGTTCCATGTAAGTAATTTAGGTGGGGCTTATCCGCCCTCTTCCTATTATGATTAGTTACCTTCATACTCATCCTATTCTACTTTTATCTTAGACACCTCTGATTATCTGCCCCTGATGAGTGGTTTACACGAAACGCGTCGGGCAATTTAAGATACAGACATGTGACAATATCACATCAACGACTCAAAATTATCGTACTTACCAATCATGATTTCACTGTTCCATATTTTTTACCTCTGCAAGTGCTGTCTTATTTATTTTTTACAATCTATGTACATATAATAATCTCTGGAAATGTATATATGTATTACTATGACCACTACGTGGCGCTAGGTTACCATACACTTGATGTACCCTTGTTGCTGATTTTTACTTATGCACAGAACCATGTGATTGTAAATCTTATGAAATTATATTTATTACAATGTTTTTTCTATCAGTAGTTCTTGTCATTGATATGTGCTGTATACCCTACTATGATTAATAAATATGTAATTTTTACCCTATACCCCCACCTTGTTCATGGCCTCATTTAAAGTCCCACACTCCCTTGATTTTTTACTATTAGCCCACCCAGAAAAGAGCCCAGCTCCTCAAAAGTGTAGTCCACTCGGGAGGAGTACAACTCCTCGTAGTAGGCCGCGAAGCAGGCATTAATTTCCCGGGGGTCAGACACCAGTTCGCCAGGCCCCCGGCAAATGTGAGCGATAGGGACAGAATTGGCAGAGTTACATAGTTAGTCAGGTTGAAAAAAGACACAAGTCCATCCAGTTCAACCATAAAAATAAATAAAAATAAAACAAAGTAAAACACAGTACATCCTCCCATACACCCAACTCCATTCCCACAGTTGATCCAGAGGAAGGCAAAAAACCCCAGCAGAGCGATGATCCAATTTGCTACCGGAGGGGAAAAAATTCCTTCCTGATCTCCCGAAAGGCAATCGGATTTACCCCGGATCAACTTTACCTACAAAACTTAGTACTCAGTTATATTATGTGCATTTAGGAAAGAATCCAGGCCTCTCTTAAAGCAATCTACTGAGCTGGCCAGAACCACCTCTGGAGGGAGTCTGTTCCACATTTTCACAGCTCTTACTGTGAAGAAACCTTTCCGTATTTGGAGGTGAAATCTCTTTTCCTCCAGACGTAAAGAGTGCCCCCTTGTCCTCAGTGTTGACCTTAAAGTGAATAACTCAACACCAAGTTCACTATATGGACCTCTTATGTATTTGTACATGTTGATCATATCCCCCCTTATTCTCCTCTTCTCAAGAGTGAATAAATTCAGTTCCTCTAATCTTTCCTCATAGCTGAGCTCCTCCATGCCTCTTATCAGTTTGGTTGCCCTTCTCTGCACTTTCTCCAGTTCTCCGATATCCTTTTTGAGAACTGGTGCCCAAAACTGGACTGCATATTCCAGATGAGGTCTTACTAATGATTTGTACAGGGGCAAAATGATATCTCTATCTCTGGAGTCCATACCTCTCTTAATACAAGAAAGGACTTTGCTCGCTTTGGAAACCGCAGCTTGGCATTGCATGCCATTATTGAGCTTATGATCAACTAAAACACCCAGATCCTTCTCCACTACAGATCCCCCCAGTTGTACTCCCCCTAGCATGTATGATGCATGAATATTCTTAGCCCCCAAGTGCATAACTTTACATTTATCAACATTAAACCTCATCTGCCACTTAGTCGCCCAATTAGACAGAGCATTGAGGTCGGCTTGTAAATTGGAGACATCCTGCAAGGACATTATTCCACTGCATAGCTTGGTGTCATCTGCAAAAACAGAAATGTTACTTTTGATCTCAGACCCAATATCATTTATAAATATATTGAAAAGTAAGGGACCCAACACTGAACCTTGGGGTACACCGCTGATAACCTTGGACCATTCAGAGTAAGAATCATTAACCACAACTCTCTGAATTCTGTCTTTCAGCCAGTTTTCTATCCATTTACAAACTGATATATCTAATCCTGTAGACCTTACCTTACACATGAGCCGTGTGTGGGGAACTGTATCGAACGCTTTTGCAAAATCCAAGTATACCACGTCCACTGCCACGCCTCTGTCCAGGGTTTTACTTACCTCTTCATAAAAGGAAATCAGGTTTGTCTGACAACTTCTGTCCTTCATGAATCCATGCTGTCTGCTGCTTAAATAGTTTGTTTCCAGCAAGAACTCATCCATGTGGTCTTTTATTAAACGTTCCAGTATCTTCCAACTATAGAAGTTAAACTAACAGGTCTATAGTTACTAGTGTTGCTCACGAATATTCGCATTGCGAATATTCGCTACGAATATTGCATATTCGAGTATTCGCGAATAACACGAATATCGCGGCGAATATTCGCTATTTCGAATATTCAAATTTTTTCAATTTTTTTTTTTAGAACAGATCACATCCTAGAGATCCCCATCGACGTCTAAAAGCATTGCTGGTATGATTAGAGACCTTGGGCCGAGTAGCTGCAGCGCTCATTTTATATTGCCGAAAAATCGCAATGCGATTATTCGGCAATAGCGATATCGCGCGATTATTTTATATTGTAATATATCACGAATATTCTGAGCCAATCAGAGTGCTCCATTCCGCATTTCTCGAAATTTCGCAATTATTTTGTATTGTAATATATCACGAATATTCTGAGCCAATCAGAGTGCTCCATTCCGCATTTCTCGAATATTCGCAATTATTTTATATTGTAATATATCACGAATATTCTGAGCCAATCAGTGTGCTCCATTCCGCATTTCTCGAATATTCGCAATTATTTTAAATTGTAATATATCACGAATATTCTGAGCCAATCAGAGTGCTCCTTCCGCATTTCTCGAATATTCGCAATTATTGTGTATTGTAATATATCACGAATATTCTGAGCCAATCAGAGTGCTCCTTCCGCATTTGCCGAATATTCGCAATTATTGTGTATTGTAATATATCACGAATATTCTGAGCCAATCAGAGTGCTCCTTCCGCATTTCTCGAATATTCGCAATTATTTTATATTGTAATATATCACGAATATTCTGAGCCAATCAGAGTGCTCCTTTCCGCATTTCTCGAAAATTTCGCATTCGCAATTCGCGATTCGCATTCGCATTCGCAATAGCGAAAATTCGCAATAGCGAAAATTCGCAATATTTTCTTTTCCAAAAAATATCACGAATATTCGTATTTAGCGAATATATCTCGAATATTCGACTATATATTCGAGATATATCGCGAAATCGAATATGGCATATTCTGCTCAACACTAATAGTTACTAGGTAAAGACTTTGTTCCCTTTTTAAAAATGGGCACCACATTGGCTTTATGCCAATCCAGTGGTACTATTCCTGTCATTAATGAGTCCCTAAATATTAGATACAGTGGCTTTGAAATTTCAGAGCTCAATTCTTTTAGGATCCGTGGGTGGATGCCATCTGGTCCAGGTGCTTTATCCACCTTTATTCTGTCTAAATATTTCTGGACCATATCACTTTTGAGCCATTGTGGATTTGGGGCTGTGTCACTCCCACCCCCTATATCGACATGAGCTCCCCCATTCTCCATTGTATACACAGAGCTGAAGAAAGCATTTAATAAATTTGCCTTCTCTATGTCCTCAGTCACCCACTCTAGATTATTTTGTTAAAGGACCTACATGCTCAGACTTGACCTTTTTACTATTAATATATTTAAAGAATTTTTTGGGTTTGTCCTACTATCTTTTGCAATCTGTCGTTCATTTTGAATTTTTGCCTCCTTGATTTCCTTTTTACATATTCTATTATATTCTTTGTAACATTTAAACGACACTAGTGTTCCTTCATTTTTATATTTTTTAAAAGCTATTTTCTTATTGTTTATAGCTTTTTTAACTTTAACCGTGAGCCACATAGGTTTTATCTGTAGCCTTTTAAACTTATTGCCCATGGGAATATACTTTGCAGTGAGGTTCCAAAGAGTCTTTTTGAAGAATTCCCATTTCTGTTCTGTGTTTCATCGGTGCCAATATTCCCTCCCAGTCCAAGCCCTGGAGAGCAGTCCTCATGCTTTGAAAATTTGCTCTCTTGAAATTAAGTGTTTTTATCTTTCCTGTATGTATTTCTTGCTTATAGTTTACATTAAACAAAATCATGTTATGATCACTGCTACCCAGGTGTTCCTTTATCTGAACATTAGTAATGAGCTCTGCATGGTTTGAGATTACCAGGTCCAACAGAGCATCATTCCTAGTTGGGGCCTCAATAAACTGGACCATAAAATTGTCCTGCAATAGGTTTTTAAATTTTTGTCCTTTAACTGTCCCAGAAATTCCATTATTCCAGTCAATTTCTGGGTAGTTAAAATCCCCCATTATTATCACCGTCCCTGCCCTTGCAGCCCTTTCCATCTGTGCAAGGAGCTGAGTCTCCACCTCCTCATTAACATTGGGTGGTCTATAACAAACTCCAATGATTAGCTTTGAACTACGCACATCTGTATGCAGTTCCACCCATAATGCTTCAACTTCATCACACTCTCCATCAACCAGGTCCTCTTTCACGCTTGATTTGAGGTCACTTCTCACATAGAGACAGACCCCTCCACCTTTCCTTTTTACCCTGTCTTTCCGAAAGAGAGCATAGCCAGGAATATTAATAGCCCAGTCATGTGAGGATTGAAGCCAAGTTTCAGCAATACCAATTACATCATAGCTCTCCTCATGCACCAGAGCTTCCAACTCACCTGTTTTGCTTGGAAGGCTTCTGGCATTGGTGAACAAACACTTAAATGTATTGTTACATTTTTCGCTGGCGTTTTTCATATGATTCATATAATTTTTAGTAGTGCAAATGGCACTATAATTTCCAATGGCTGTTTGCAACATGGGAACTTTCTTGTCACCTGCCATAACCCCACCTCCATCTATCCCCATTCCACTCTCCATCAATGTCTGACCCCTAACTGACCTGTGTGCCCGATGTAATTCACGTTCACCCTCAGAGTCTCTGGAAAGCCAAGCCAGTAGACGTCCCGTCTTCTCTCCCTGTTCGAATACCCTTTGGGATTGGTAAAGGAGTTGTTTCTTGGCAGCCGCCATTCTAAGAAGCTGGACCTCCCGCACAACCACCATTAAATCCATCCTCTGTCGTTCCTCTCCCGTGGCCACAAACTGCGCCTCCAATGACTGCGCCCTCTCCTCTGCCTGGGCCAATGAGGCCCGGGAGGAGACCCGCACCGATCTGATAAGGGAGTCATAAGAACCCCTAACCTGTAGTTTAAAGCCCTCCCACCGATCCGAGGACTCCTCCCCAGGGGCAACAGAGGACCAGAATTCCGCTATGGAGGTCTCCATCTCAGGCTCCACCCGCTCATCCGACACCCAAAACCTTGAGAGGCGCTATAGGCCCACCCCGGGAGCCCTCCCAGTGTTTAACCGGAGCAGGATGGGAGCATGATCAGATATTCCCCTAGGGAGGACCAGGACATCCTGTACATTGGCCAAGATCGGGCCGCTAGCATAGAAAAGGTCAATTCGCGACATGGCTGTGTGCGTGGCAGAGCTGCAAGTGTAACCCCTGATCCCCGGATTCCTCCACCTCCAGATGTCCGTGAGACCAAACGCCTCGGCCCATCGGTAGAGCGGAGAATCCAACACCAAACCGGGGGACATTCTATCCAGAGTAGGGCAGGGCACCATATTGAAGTCACCCGCCAGAAGCACCGCTCTGGCCGAGAACGTCACCACCAATTGCGCTATCTTATTGAGGAGACCTATACTAGCAGGAGGGGGGTTATAGAGGCCAACCAGAACCATTGGCACACCAGCAAACTCAGCATGAATCAGTACATAATTGCCCCCAGGGTCCAGATTCAGGTCCAGCAGCACGAACGGCAGGGACTTACGGATAAGAATGCTAACCCCCCGAGCTCTAGTAGAGTAAGTAGCGTGATAATAATGGCCCACCCAGGGTTTGCGTAGGCTAAGGACCCTGCCACCCACTAGGTGCGTCTCCTGGAGAATACAGACGTCCGCGGAGTAGCGTTGTAAGAATTTAAATACCAAAGCCCGCTTGATTTTGGAATTAAGCCCCCGGACGTTCCAAGTAATCACAGAGAGGGAGGCCATAGGGGAGGGCAATATAAAAGGGCCGGAGGAACCCCCAGACCCGCTTCCACGACCCCCGGAGCAATAGGCTCAGGGGCCACCATCCAAGGACAGCGCCCCCCACCACCTGAACCAGCCTGTATAGAACCTGCATTGCATGTTAACAACATTCCTTCAAACAGTACTAAAACAGAAATTAAAAACAAAAACAAAACCAGAGAGAAAAAAAAAACAAAATAAACAGCTTCCCCAACTCCCCCCCTCCCTGTACATTCATCAGAACCAGAATGTACCTGGATCCCCCCAACAGTAGTGGTTGTTAACCACATAGGGTCATGAACATTAGTCAAGTAGGCAAGTGCAGTCCGAGCACTAGGTGCACAGGTCGTCAGCAGAGATGCCGCCAACAGAGCGGGACTCAAAAGGAAAAGATAAAACAGTCTCCTGGCGGAGCCAGGGGCACGGTCCTTAACCGGTAGTTGCCAATAGCAGTCCTCAGATAAACCGGATCCGCGACTGCCCTGCGTGGTAGAGTCCATCCCGGCCGAGCCGCCCCAGGGTCAGGAGTAGTACAATGCTGTTGCCCGGGCAGTGAACAGTAACATAAAATAACCTCCAGGGGTCCCGTCAGGATATGCAGCCAATCACAGCCCCCCACCCCCCAAAAGCTAGGGTCAGGGCTCCCCGAACCCCATTGGAATCCGAAGCACCAAAGGCAGATGTCCAGCAGGAGGTGTCACCAGGGGAAGGAGGTAAACGGCAAGCCTCAAAAAACAAAAACAAACAAACAACCCCCCATCCCCGGACGGGGAGAGCAGTGTTCAGACAGGGGGGACACCTCACAGGGGGGACAGGCAAGGCCACACTCCGCCAGGGGGCACACAGCAGTCCCAGGACCCCGGGCAGGAGAACAGCAGGCAGAAAGGGGATAGGACCGGTGGGAACCAGGGTAAACAATCAAACAAGGCAGTACTCACGCGGTTACCAGGATAGTCAGTTCAGCCACGGGGCAGGGTATCAAGCCATCTAGCAGCGTCCTCGGGCACGGTGAAGAACCTAACGGTCTCGCCATCCACCACACGCAGGCGTGCCGGGAACATCATGCTGTACTTCACGTTCCGGGCACGGAGAGCCTGCTTCACCGCATCAAAGGATTTCCGCCTCTTCTGTGTGTCCACCGAGAAGTCCGGAAAGAACATAATCTTGGCAGCCTCGTACCGGACAGCTTCAATCTTCCGAGCCTCCCGCAGGACCAGGTCACGGTCCCTGAAATTCAGCAGTTTGAAGATGAAGGTGCGCGGGGGGGTACCGGGGGGACCGCGAGCAGCCGGCATTCTGTGCGCCCGCTCCACAACGAAGTGTGAGGAGAAGGAGGCCTGGGGGAATAGCGTGCGCAGGAGCCGCTCAGTGAAGGCCGGGGCATCCGACCCCTCAGACCCCTCCGGGAGACCGACGATCCGCAAATTATTGCGGCGGTTTCTATTTTCCGCGTCCTCCGCCCTGGTCTCCAAATATCTCAGCCTGACCTGCACCGTGTGGAGCGTGGCAGTGTGGTCTCTGAGCACATCTTCAGTATCCCCCACCCGGCGCTCCGTCTCCGCCACACGGTCCCGGATCTTTTCTTGGTCTCGCCGTATCAACCCCAGCTCCGCCTGAAGTGAGTCTATTTTGGAGGTAAGCGCCGCCTGGCAGCCGTTTATGGCTTGCATCAGGGCCGAAAAGTTAGCATCTGCTGCAAGAGCCGGGCCAGCTTCCATGATCGCCATATTGGAGGACTTCTCCACGTGCTCAGCCGGCGCCGAGGGAGAGACAGATGCGTGGCTCTTTGCAGCCGCCCGAGACCCGGTTCTGTTCTTCTTTCGGGTCTGTACCATCAGCCAACACCAGCAGGTAGGATGAGGGGTGCCTCAGCCAGGTCAGATTGATCAATCAGGATAATGTCCCCTCCGTTGCAGCAGAGCTCCGCTCCTACACGTCCAGCTCGGTTTCCATCTTGGCCACGCCCCCCCAGCCACGTTTTTAGTAAAAAAAATCGCAATAAAAAAAAACTAGCTACCTAGTGGCAACAGCGACACTAATACAGCGATCAGAAAAACGATCGCTTAGTGACGCTGGCAATAGGGGGTGAAAGGGATAACTAGGCGGGGATCAAGTGGTTAAACCTTTATTAGGGGGGGTACGGGGGCTACCCTGGACCTAACACTAACTGCCTGTCACACTAACTGTCACACTGACACTAAATGCAGTGATCAGTAAATATATTAGTGACACTGTGACAGGGGACTGGGGGGGTGATCTGAAAGACTTAAGTGTGCCTATGTGTGTGGTGTCAGTGTACTTGTGATATCTTCTCTCCTCTCGCCGGATTGAAAATCCTGCCGAGAGGAGAGCTGACATCACTTCCTCTGCCTGTGTTTACATTACATAGGCAGTGCACTGCAGGGAGGATGTGGATTCGCTGGGAGTGATCGTGAGGGGGCGGCTATAAACGAATAGCCGCCCCCTCATCCCGGATCGCTCCCACAGAGTTACCGACCGCCTCAAGTACTGGGGGGGTCCCGATCGGACCCCGACTCACGTCTAGGCAGGGATGTACAGGTAAGTCCATCTGCCTGTACGTGCCATTCTGCCGACGTATATGTACATGCGGCGGTAGGGAAGTGGTTAAGGTGTGCGGCGGTCCAGGATTCCTTTCATCATATGTATTTGTGCACAGCCAGCACCCTTTCAGTCCACTGGGATGGAAGCAAAGGGGATTAGCAGTTTTCAGAGCGGTATACATCTCTTCAACCCTAACCCTATCTGTAACCCTAACCCTGTCTGTAACCCTAACCCTGTCTGTAACTTACAGACAGGGTTAGGTTTACAGATAGGGTTAGGGTTACAGATAGGGTTAGGGTTACAGACAGGGTTAGGGTTACAGATAGGGTTAGGGGTACACATAGGGTTAGGGTTACAGACAGGGTTAGGGTTAGGGTTACAGATAGGGCTAGGGTTCCAGATAGGGTTAGGGTTACAGACAGGGTTAGGGTTAGAGTTACAGACAGGGTTAGGGTTACAGACAGGGTTAGGGTTAGAGATAGGGTTAGGGTTAGAGTTACAGACAGGGTTAGGGTTGGAGATAGGGTTAGGGTTAGAGTTACAGATAGGGTTAGGGTTTCAGACCGGGTTAGGGTTACAGATAGGGTTAGGGTTACAGACAGGGTTAGGGTTACAGATAGTATTACAAAAACAAGCTGCGCAATATGAGAAGCTCTAAAATGATAAAGAGCAATACCAAACAGTGAAAACATATATATATATAGTCCATCAAGCAGTTAATACAAGTGGAAGAACATCTGATGGTATAAATCGGCAGTGAAATTCCATATGTTCAAGCAGATGGTGACATCACAAACAGGAACCTCAGAAAAGTGATACAGATAGAAAAAACACCTTCACCGATGGAAAACACTGTCCCTTACCAGAGGGGAAGATCCCAACTAGAGACCTTCTGATCGCAGATGGCTTTCTCCCCAGCCAGGGGGTTCAATAGCACGAAATCCAATGGTCAACAGCTCCTCCCGTAATGAGCAAGTAATCAGTGTTGATTGATGACAAATTATAAGAAAAAAAGGTATATAGTGTAAAACAATTTACCATTTATTAAAATTAAATTAAAATTGCACTTACAAAAATGTAGGTAAAATATGCATGTAAATGTAGCCGGCCGGCTAGCACAACTCGAATATCTCCTGGACACGATTTGCGGTTATAGACGTCAGCACGCCGTCTCCCTACGCCGTTTCGTCTAAACAGACTTCATCCTGGGGCACGAGGACGAAGTCTGTTTAGACGTAGGGAGACGGCGTGCTGACGTCTATAACCGCAAATCGTGTCCAGGAGATATTCGAGTTTGTGCTAGCCGGCCGGCTACATTTACATGCATATTTTACCTACATTTTTGTAAGTGCAATTTTAATTTAATTTTAATAAATGGTAAATGGTTTTACACTATATACCTTTTTTTCTTATAATTTGTCATCAATCAACACTGATTACTTGCTCATTACGGGAGGAGCTGTTGACCATTGGATTTCGTGCTATTGAACCCCCTGGCTGGGGAGAAAGCCATCTGCGATCAGAAGGTCTCTAGTTGGGATCTTTCCCTCTGGTAAGGGACAGTGTTTTCCATCGGTGAAGGTGTTTTTTCTATCTGTATCACTTTTCTGAGGTTCCTGTTTGTGATGTCACCATCTGCTTGAACATACGGAATTTCACTGCCGATTTATACCATCAGATGTTCTTCCACTTGTATTAACTGCTTGATGGACTATATATATATATGTTTTCACTGTTTGGTATTGCTCTTTATCATTTTAGAGCTTCTCATATTGCGCAGCTTGTTTTTGTAATATTACTGTTTTTGCTGTGAGTATCTCACCATTTAAAGCCGCTTGCAATGTATTCCTTTTTTGTATTTTGCCTAGACAGCGCAGTATCACCCCTTTTCTTACTAGGGTTACAGATAGGGTTAGGGTTACAGACAGGGTTAGGGTTACTGATAGGGTTAGGGTAACAGATAGTGTTAGGGTTACAGACTGTAACCCTAACCCTATCTGTAACCCTAACCCTTAGCCTATCTGTAACCCTAACCCTTACACTACCTGATAGATACAACATCATACCTGATGTTTTAAAGCACGTTGTTCCAAACAATTTAGGAATGTTAGGTGATTTATGCCCTTTATGGATTCAAAACGGACTCTGTGACAACTACGTAATTTTCCATGGGAGTTTTGCCATGGATCCCCCTCTGGCATGCCACAGTCCAGGTGTTAGTCCCCTTGAAACAACTTTTCCATCACTATTGTGGCCAGAAAGAGTCCCTGTGGGTTTTAAAATTTGCCTGCCGATTGAAGTCTATGGCAGTTCGCCCGTTCGCGAACATTTGCGTAAGTTTGCGTTTGCCGTTCGCGAACGCAAAATTTTAGGTTCACGACATCACTACTCACAACATACAATGGGCCTGAAGTGTGAGCTGAGTGTATACTTAGGTCTTAATCTCTGGTAAGCTCAACTACATTTATTCTTTGAGAAACATTGAAGGGAGATGGTACAGTGCAGCATGGGGACATCTATTGGAGGCTTCTGTGGAGATAGTAAAAGTAGCGATGGTATAAGACTCCATAAAAACGGAGTAGGGTAACATAATAATAAAGCTATATGGGTAAAGGTCTACAATATAATAAATTAGTATAACCCCCCAATATCAATATGTATAAAGGGACTAGGGTACCTTGTGAAGAAGAATAGATGTTACTCCTAAGGGGTGCAGTAGTTGTGGGGGACTGGGAGCCAAGAGAAATCCAGCCAGTGACGAGCTTAAGAGGGCACGGCCCCAAAACACACATAGCGTGCATGTGGGTCAGGAGGTGCCGCCGTCTGAACGTCATAAACGTCTGACGGTTGGCGCCAAACACAGGACCCACGTGGGGCACGCAGTTGGACAATGCCGCCAACGCCGCAGTGTGCCAACTAGGACGCAATACACGTGAAGGCATATGCGTGGTGTTGATGTGCAGCGCATGACATCCGCCCACCCCGATGTGCGGGGGGGAGGAGGGGTCATCAGCGGTGCACATCGCATTTCCCAGGGCTGACCTTTCGGGTCATACCGACGCAGGTCGGGCAATGTGGAAGTTATTTTACTTTCAGTGTAGCTGTTCCTATAGAATGCTTTACAATATTCATGCATGTGCAGATTGTTTCTTAAATCTTATGGGAAGCTTACAAACATTATTAATTTTGTTGTTTTTTTATCATTGTATTTTGGTAGAATACTATCAATTATATTATTTATATGTATATAAATCTTTGTTTTACTTTTGTTCAAATGTACCGAATAAAATTATTGTAATTTCAACAATAATTGATAATTGGTTTTCCCTTAAGACTGTGTGCTCCATCTAAAGTCCCCTTTGTTTGCATCCATTCCCCTCTCCCTTCTTGTTTCTCCATCCAGCCAGGGATGGGGGTACATGCCTTTTATTGCCTTGGCCCCATTTAAAAGTCCCACTTTGTCATTTATTTCCTACATTTATTCTTTTGGTGAAGGATCATCTATTAATCACTGATGTTTTTTCCCCTCACTTAATGACTGGAAGTGCGTTATGGACTTGAGCTCACATATATAACTGACTTTACCACTTTCTATAGACCTATTCAGGGTATGTAATTTTAGCGCCAAACGTTTTTTTGTTTTTTATCTGAAGTGTGCGCTGGCCTAATGGACGGTATGCCAAAATAAGGGGGCATACCCTGTTAAATGATGGATGTTGTGGAGAGAAACTGGGAATTCCTGTAAAATGGGATGGGGGGTGGGCGAAGTGCGCCGGAAGCCTGTGCTAAAGCAGGAAGCCGACGGAGCCCAGAGGCGGATGAGGGGGGGTTATATAGGCTGCCGGGCTCCTCCCATAAATACAGGCCGCTGCTCGGCCTTCTCACTTATGGTTGGAGCCCTATGGCCGATACGGACTTGGACACAGACTGACTAGGACTCACAACATACAATGCGCCTGAAGGACGGTACTCCAAAATAAGGGGGCAAAGACATTCAGGTAAGGGTATAGTTTTATTGAGTCAGAACATTAGTGAGCAAGTTTGGCGAAGGCTTGTGCCATCTCTGCCTGAGGGTCAGGAATGTACCGAGCGAAGCAGACAGACTTCCACCTGCCTAGCTTCTTGATGACATGGTCGGGGACCCCGTGTTGCGAGGCGGCTAAGGCTGCTCCGATACAAAAGGAGTGACCCGAATACTGAGTAGGATTGAGGTGCAGACTCTGTAGGAGGATCCTCACGTGTTTAATGAACTGGCTGGTGTTGAGAGGTTTGTCCGGAAAAGGGAATAGAGGAGCGGAGTCTGATTGGGCTGGCAAAAGCAACAGTAGGCAGTTCAATACGGTTACTGGGCACCAGGCGTTACCTGTCTTGTAAATGGCGATATCTAAGCCGGGGCCTGATTGCTGTGTTTTGGAGGTACTGATGAGATGGAGCGTGAAGCGGTCTTCATGGCGGACCAAGTGTCGTCTGCGCAGAACTTGGCCAGCGGGGCTGTTGTAGGTGAACTCGCTTGGCCCAAGGAAACCATAATACGCCAGGTAGATGGCCGCTTTTATGACCAAGCTAGGGAGGAGGCCGAACGGGATGTGGTGAGGATGGCGGACATGTATCTAAATATAGGGCTGGTTATGGGCAGGCGCTTGGCTTTGACGGCTGGTTGTCATTTCTGGACTGTGCGTAGGGCAGCTTTGACTGCGTGGGACGTAAACAGCAAAGGCTTCGCCGGATCTTGTAAGGCCAGAAAGTGCTGGATGCCTGCCAGGTAGAGACAGATGGTGTTATATGAAAGGGACTGGCAAGTATGGCAGTAGGAGATGAAGGCCAGTACGTGCTTGACGTTCAGGGTGGCGCGTCAAGAACTTGCTAAAGGTGTCCCAAGCTGTGTGATTGGCTTTGAGAGTATTGTGAGAGAGAGACTGGTTGCTTGCTGTAGGTGCTGTGTCAGTCCATGTTCAGTTGAGACCAAGGAGGGACTGAAGATGAATCGGCTCCGGGTATCTGCTGGAAAAAGGAGGTATAATTAAAGCGGGACAAGGCGTCTGCGGCGAGATTACACAAGCCAACGTAGGAAGGACATTATAACAAGGGACCTGGACCTGCTGTTGTTGATAATGTCGGCAGTGGCTGCTACGACTGGGTACAACTCGAACAAGGATAACATCTGGGTGAAGCCTGGGATCGCTAGTATTTCTGGCGGCCATGGTCCTGTGAACCAGAGGTGGCCAAAAATAGCCGAGAAACCTGTAGAGGCTGCGGCGTCGGTCACTACTTGTGGGAAAAAGGGTGATACCGGCTTTTTCAATATCTAATGCCACCAATACCCAGGTTTGGGAATGAGAGTTTGGGAGCTGCAGATGAGTGAGAACCCTTCTTAGATTTATGTCGGTTGATTTTCCTGGCATGAAGCCGGTCTGATCAGTGTCAACTAGGTCCGGTAGAACTCTCACCAGTCTAGAGGCGAGGACCTTGGCTAGAATCTTTAGATCAATAGGCCTGTAAGAGGCACAGAGTTTGGGGTCTTTGCCCGGTTTAGGGATGAGGACGATGTGGGCACCGTACATGATTGGCCTCCAAGCAGTGGGAAAAGAGTAGCTGGAGCCTAGGAGCTATAACCTGGGAGACCATCTGGACCGGGGGTTTTGGAAGGGGGTAGCGAGGCGATGGCCAACTCTATTTCATGGGTTGTTATTGGGGCCTCGACCTCCAAAGACGGACGGCTGGGAATATGTAATTTTTGTAGTTCTGATTCAAGAACCTCTGGGGCTGGTGATATAAGTTCCGAAAGAAAACATAGAATTGGTGTAGGATTGCATCAGGATCAGTAATACTAGTCCCGGTATCTGATAGCAATTCGGGGACTATAGTTTGGAATTGCGGGTCAGCCACCAGATTGGCCAGCAGACATCCGTTTTTGTCCCCTGATTCAAATATTTTACCAGACAATAAACGGACATCAGTTTGGGTTAGGGAAGTGTAGTGCAGGGCTATATCTCGCCTGGCTTGTGCCAATTGGAGATAATTTGACGGTGTAGGGTGCTCAGCAAAAGATGCATCAGCCTCCAGACCTTCCAGTCTCAAGGTTTCAGATGCGCAATCGGATCTGGTAGCTTTGATGGCTAAAATATAGGAGCCACGGGTCGTGGCCTTGAAGGCATCCCACACCACCCCAGGAGGAGCTGTGTCTGTATTGTGAGGCCAGTAGTCCTCCAGTTGTGGAGATACGAGCTCAGATACACTGTCATTATTAATACATCTGGGAGCTAGCCTCCAGGTGCCCGGATCTTTCCGTCCACCCAACCGGAAGCATAGTTCAAGCGGAGAGAAAGCCCCGCTGGGAGATACGAGGCCTCAGACACCTTAGAGAGCGCTTCCAAATGCAAAATCAATTCTGGAGCCGGATTTGTGGGTTGTGGATAGGTGAGAGAAGACTCTGGAGTCGGAATGCCTCCATCTCCATATCTCAGTTAGAGCAAAGGTGTCCGCCCAGTGTGTGAGAGCAGGGGAGGCAGTGCGCTGGGGATTAGAGGAGTCTAGGGCCGGATCAAGAATTTAATTAAAGTCCCCTGCAAAAATGACATGTGTGGAGGGAAGGAAAGCTAGTTTCTCGCTGATGGAGAAAAGTAGGGTGGGGTCAACAGGAGGAGGTAAGTAGACATTAACAAAAGCCCAGAGGACTGAATGAAGTTCTAGTAACAAAATTATGTACCTGCCTGCGGGATCCGAGACCACCCTCTCAATTTTACAAGGTAGGGCTTTATTAATTAGGATAGCGACACCTCTCGCATAAGTCGAGTACGTGGCATGAAAGGACTGTCTCACCCAAGATTTACGTAAAGCCAATACCCTACTGCCCACAAGAGGAGTCTCTTGTAGAAAGAGGATGTGTGGCTTGTGGGACACTAAGAATTTGAACATTAGGGAACGCTTAAATTTGTCATTCAGGCCTCGTATGTTCCAGAAGATCAGTTTAGCATCAGACATAGCCATCATGTAAAAGTTGCAGATAAGTACTGAAGACCATTGCTATACGCTTCAATAAAAACCCTAGAAGAAAGCTCCTCGGCAAACAGCGGCATAAAAATAAAGCTATATAGTTGACAAGCATGACAGTGTAAGCAAACAATGGAGTAGTTATAACCTTAGAAAAAAAACACCCTACTACTTAGCCAACATCCCAACATAACCTGGCTTGTAGTTTAATCCCTAAACTTTAGGTATCAACAATTGCCTACAAGAGGCACAGAGTTTCAGGGAAGAACCCTGCTATTGTCAGGCTTCTAACTGAAGGCGTGGGTGGGGAAGCACGATCCCCTTCACCCCCGGTGGGGAACCGGGTAGTCCATAGATGCCCTGTGCGGGCACGGTGTCATTGAGAAGGTGTGTTGAAACATCTTGCTGTAGCTCCGATCAGCTAGGAACAAGTAAGTGCATGAGAGAGCAATATCTCAAGTAAGGGGGTGAGTCGCCCTAGTCACCCTGCTGCTGGGGGGGGGCTGCGGCAAAACAATGAGGTCATCATACCTCTGGTCGAGGGGCATGTCCTGAGGACAGGCGGTTAGTCCCATTAGGTAGTCACAGAAACTAAAAAGGGAGTTCCGGCAACTGGATGGAGAGAACCCCCCGCATGTCCCCCTGTGGATTTTGATTTTAATCAGTTGTGGAACATAAACAAATCGTCCCCGGAACAGAAAATATAATCCAGGATGGAGAATCAGAGAGGAAGCATGAAAATGACTGCAATGATAATAGCCAATTGTCTGCCTCTTCAAGGGTTTCAAAGAACTTCACCGAGCCACCATGTTGAACTCGCAAGCGACTTGGATAAAGCATGGAGTAGTTGATTTCCCGTTCCCGAAGCCGGCGTCTAACATTGGTGAAGGATTTACGGCGTCTCTGAAGGTCCGCGGAGAAGTCAGGGTAGAGATGCACCACAGTGTGTTCAAAGGGAAGGGTGGGATGCTTGCGGGCGTCACTGAGGATGCAGTCGCGGTCTCTGAAGTTCAGAAACCGCACAAGAAAGGGCCTTGTTGGGGCCCCAGGTGTACCCTGGCCAGTCGGGACTCTGTGAGCCCTTTCCACCACATAGGTCAGGGAAGACATTGGTTAGGTCGAGAAGTGTCTTAAAGAAAGTCTCCGCAAACTCAGATGGGCGGTCCCCCTCTGCCCCCTCTGGGAGACCCCGGACCCTGACATTATTTCTCTGGAGGCGAATTTCGGCGTCGTCAGACTTAGCCACAAGGGATTGTACAGTGCGTTGCAGGGAGTGGAGAGCATCCTCATGGCGGGCAGTGAGATCCTCTGTGGTGGAGATCCGCGACTCAGTCTCAGAAAGTCTGCCACTGATTTTATCCAGGTCTGCCCTGATGTGGGTACATTCCTCAGTTAGATGATCGATGCGGACCAACAGGGAGGTTCTACTTTGCTCTATGGCAGCAAGAATGACAGCGGTGTCATTCGCCTGCTGTGGCGCTGAAGGATAATAAATGTATCAATGTCCCATATGTGTCTTTATATTAACAAGTTTCCTTGGCTAAACTCGTGACTGAAGTAATATATGTCAATGTCTTAAAATGTTTATCTCTGCATTATCTAGTTTACTAAGCTGACTTTTGACCTACATAGATCACGCATTTGACTTCTGCTTTTGTAGTATTTTTATCTTACCATATGTAACCAGCAGTTTTAAGAGGAAGTCCTCCTCCGCTATAATGTATGTCCAATCAGCAGCTTATATGTGTACACACATATATTTTGTGTAACCATACCCCTATAAAAAGGGAAGACTTGGAAAGGAATAAATCAGAGTGACTTTAACCTAATACCGTGTGTCTTGTTACTGCAAGGTTAAACTCATTCTCCTGGTACCGAAGGGGTCAACATACCAAGGTGGGGAAATTGTATCTTACCTAACAGCACCTAACATTTGGGGGCTCTGTCCGGGGTTTAGGTGGTCTCCCTGTAAACCGTTCATGCGGTCAGCAGGGCTCGACCAATTCCTGAATTCCCTATGAATCCAGGCAGTCGGGGACTGTAAATTAATTGTGCTTTAGATACGGGTAAGAGTGGTTGGCGCCATAATATAGACATCGGGGATGTCCAGATAATATAGGTTATCAGGGATAACTAAGAATCAAGTGTCTCGGGGAGGCATAGGAACCCCTTGGTATGATCACCCATTACTGCTGCTTATATTATTTGCTGCTTAAAATTATTGCTGCTTAGAAGTATATGTTTAAAGTATTAAGAATTTTAGAGTAATAAGAGATTATCTGTTTGTGCGGTACAAGTGTCTAGAAGGTGAGCTAGGACAAAGACCGCTTTGAGACGTTTTGTGGCAAAGTATAAGACGCCACATCTCCGTGGCTAGGCGAAAGCTATATGACCCACGGTTGATGAAAGCAAGTGATACCGAGGCGGTCGTCTGTGTAATATTGTATGACGTGTCCTTGATGTAAAATTTGTTTAGTATTTAATATAACTGAGTGGAATTTAAAAAAAATCTGCCAAAGTTAGTTTTAATAATCTCTCCCAAAGAAAGTACAGAGTATTTAGGTCGCAGGGTAGATTTTCCAGATAGACAATAAGGTTGTACTTTTCACAATCTGTCACGATCACACTTGCCAGTGGTGAATTACTAACCACAACGAGCGAGCGTCTCGTGACGAGGCTGTATGAGGAACTAAAAGAATAAGAAGGAATTTCTACTAAGCACGTAAGACTGGCTCTGATGCTTCACAGCCCGCATTACCTTTAACCACTTCTAGAGGGAGACTCCACTCCAATCCAACTAGCTGACCACACACAGGCAGATACAGATCTTACATACAATCTGCTGCACGCTAAGGGTTGGGAAACAGTCTAGCAATTACTACACACTTCTAGGGTTCCTCCAGCTATCCTGTAAGCTTGAATCCCAGTGTTAATCACTATTTCCACTGTCCCCACACCCACACACCAGGCACACAATAAACCATAGCCTGCCACCACCCAACAGCTTGTCCGCAGACTGGTCTGCTGAACCACACACACACACACACACATACACACAGATCTCTGTCTGGCAGATCTGTTGGCTTACAATCAGCATGCAATCTAGCAACATACAGTGAAATTGCATACCGATTGACACATAACATAGATTGAGCACTTAGACACTAAAATACAATAACCTCTCCAGAGATATGAGAAGTACACAGAAGTCACTTATTAATTTAATAGTTTAATAACCCGAAAGTGGACAGCACAAAAAAAAAACCTTTCCATGTGAAGTCGACACTTCCTTAATTGGTATAGCATATAGATAGCTTACTGTCGTCTTTTGTAAACCAATGACTTGCTTCCTGTGTGAGATCCGATCAAACCGGGATCCTGTTTCCAGTGTGTGTGGCACGAAGATTTTTGCATTGATACAACTGTCGGAAGAAAATTGGGATCAGTATATTATACTGACCAACTCCGGTGCTTGGATCAATGGGGACCAGACATAGTAAACCTACCTCCTACCCATGTCCCAACGTCCAAGAAACCTGCAAAGAATACATTGCCCGAGTAGGAGGCACGGATTATTTTCTTATTAATCCCTGGGTGGATAATATAGCGGGATGGACAGGGATCACCTGAATAGAAACGCACAGGACCAACCTTGTTACAATTGCGGTCGTTCCGGCCATTGGGCCAGAAATTGCCCCTACCTGACAGAAGGGCCGTTCCCAAGACAGAACCCTGGCCTGCCCAAGACAAATACCCAACCTAGATTTGACATAGACTGGACTCAACACCCACGTTGACGAGGCCTGGAGGATCCACTCGGGTCCGGACAGACTCAGTATGGAATCTAGGGTGATACCTATAACCCGTCCCATTTTTGTCAGTCTAGCGGTTTCCGATGAACTACTCACTGTTGATAACGGCATATGGTCACAGAACGATTTTGACACCGGTCTCATTGATTGTACCCCCTATCGGGCTACCCTGAAACCAGGTGCTCAACCAGTGTTTCATAAACAATATCCTTTGTCAAAAGAGAAACTAGATGGAATCAGACCCATGATACAGGACTTTTTAGAGAAGGGAATCTTAATCCCTATCTGCTCTGCATATAGTACCCCTATCAACCCTGTTTCCAAACCAGACGGTAGTGTCAGATTTGTTCAAGACCCAAGGGCTATCAATAGTTTAATCATCCCACTTGCCCCGATAGTGCCAGATGTCACCTCTCTCCTTTCCTCCATCCCTGCACAGGCCACCTATTTTTCTGTAATTGATTGGAAGAACGTTTTTTTTCAGTATACCTGTACACGAGGACACTAGGCCTCTGTTTGCATTTTCCTTCGAGGGTCAACAACTCACCTGGTGCCGATGAACCAGAGAGTATGCTGATTCACCTGTTGTGTACAGCATAGTACCCCAAGCCACATTAAAACCCTGGCACCCCCCCCCCCCAAGGTTCTGTCCTGCTACAATATGTGGCTATCTCTCCTGTTTGTAGTCTATCAAGGGAGGCCTGCAGGGAAGATGGTTTATGGTTGTTAGGTTGGTTACATGAATGTGGGCACAAAGTTTCACCCAAAAAGTTACAATGGGTGTAAAGAGGAAATTGAATCTTGGTATTGTTCCCTTCAAGGGAGTAGGAAAATCAGATAGCCGTATCCAATCTGTGGGTGTGGTCAAAAACTCATATGCCTGAATCTTATTGTGTATGAAAAATTACTGCAGACTTGGAACTTTTCATACTATGACAACATTTTGAGGCAATGTACACTGTCAGACAAACCAAAAGATATAATATGGTCACAAGAAATGTTAAACGCTTTTGAAAAGTTGAAGTTAGCAATGATGTGTAGTTCTGCTTTGGGCCTCCCTTAAATATGTAAAGCCATTTCAGCTATATACAAGGGACAACTGTAAAACCATGGCGGGGGTACTGACACAAGAACACGGAGGAAAGTTTAGACTCGTAGCTTTTTTTTCAAAGGTAATGCTAATTTCTGTACAAGGTATGCCCGCTTGTTTGAGAGCTCTAGCGGAGTGTGCAATGGTGGTGGAAATGTCAGTAGCTTTCACCCTGGGCCACCCCACCACACTTTACACTACCCATCATGTCATCCATCTTCTAAGAGGGATACACACCCAGCATATGTCAGCCCAACGTCTAAGTGGATACAAAGTCATCCTCTTAGGAAACACATCCTTGTCAATCAGATACTGTTCCCCAAATGCAGGCCCTGCCCCTATCTTAAATGCATTATTGGGATTGAAAGGTGAGGCAGATGACATTCCACAAGACCATGACTGTTTAACTTCTGTAACAACAGAAACCTCCCCTAGACTAGACATGGCAACCCTGCCCATACCAGATTCACATGTTGTGTTTGTGGATGGGTCATGCACAAGACCAAATGACACCACATACAACGCAGGATATGTCGTTGTAAGTTTACCTGACTGCATGCATGAAGCAGAACCCATCCCCTATCAGGCTGCCGAGCTGATAGCCTTGACCAGAGCATGCCAGTTGTTAGGGACAGTTTGTCACCATTTACACAGATTCAAAGTATGCCTTCTCCGTGGTCCATGACCACGGAGTGATCTCGGCCAGAGGAGGGTTCATAGGAGCGGATGGGAAAATAATTTCTCACTCCCAGTTGATCAATGATCTACTAGCTGCAGTCCACCTCCCTTCAGAGATAGCCATACTACATTGTAGGGCACACACGGGGGGCGGTGATCAGATTTCCAGGGGCAATGCCTTGGCAGATAGAACAGCGAAAGAAGCCGCACTCCAACAATTAGCTACCTTACAAATGGCCGTACTAACACCACCCTTGTTAGATGACACACAAATGATAGTGGAACTCCAGTACTCGGCAAGTGACACAGATCTAAATGACTGGTGTTATCCAGTGTTGCAAAAGAGTCCAAAGAGTGGACTAATTTGCAAAGAGGGGAAACCATGTATCCCACAGGCTAGTGCACCACTTTTTATAGCCCAGCACCATGGGGTAGGCCACAACAGTAAAGCCACAACGCTACTAAAATGATTTTTACATTACTAACGTTGAAAAGTTAGTAGCTGGGTTTGTACAGAGGTGTATTACATGCCTCTGGGCAAATCCTAACAACCCTAATCGGGCAGTCCACCAACACCTCAAATATCCAACAACTCCATTAACACACCTCCAAATTGATTTTACACACATTCCCTGTGATAAGTGTAGGCAGGCAATATGCCCCTGGTAATCGTGGATATGTTCTCACGATGGCCAGAGATATATCCCACTAAAACTGAGAAAGGCCACAGGAGGTACCTTTCATAAATGAAAGGAGGTGCTACCAATTATTCTAGCAGAAATAAGAATGACACCCCACAAATCTTTAAAATTCTCGCCATTCGAGATTTTAATGGGAAGGCCATTCCCACACCTTGGGCC